>LMYD01000436.1:0-91863 GCA_001630595.1 Pseudogymnoascus sp. BL308 | reverse complement strand
GGGGACGAACCGGAAGACATGGTGAGGGTTGGTATGTCTGGATTATGGGTATATGGTGGAGGGAGGAGATGCGAAGATGGTTATACAGAGCGAGAAGAAGAGGGGGAGATTTTTATTTTCTGGGGAGAGATGATGGGTTTATAATGTTTGGTTTGCTTCGGACCGTCATGAGCATAGTTGTAGGTCGGAGTGTCCGCTCGGTTTTGGGCCGAGGTATGGGTGTGATTGGCTGCGGTGGAGTGGTGGTGGGGGCGATACGATGGATGCGGTGGCTCGTAAGCTCTTCACATGCTAGAGGGTTTGGGGATTTGTCACGTGTTGGGAGGTTTTGGGGGGGTTTGGGGTATGGGGTGGTGGAGAATCACGTGTGGGTTTGGGGAAGGGCCGGGAGATTAGTTGGGGAAGCTTCGGGGGATGCACGTGAGATTGCTTGGAGGGCTTGGATTTCTTGGGGTTCTTGGAGGGCTTGGATTTCTTTAGATTGCTTGGAAGGCTTGGATTTATTCAGATTGCTTGGACTCTTGGACTTCGTTTGCTTGGATTCCTTGAATAGCTCGAATGTCTTGCAATTGCTTGTTCCGACCTCTATACCTCTCACTTAAAGACATCGCATTTATGAACAACAGTTTAGCCAGGAAAGCAAAATCCCTCCATCCATTATTGTGGCAAGTAGTGCATGCAAACCTCCCCCGTCTACCTAACGATCTCGCCATCTATCCATCTATCATGCTGTTGGCCTGTGTAGATGCTGATGCTGATGCAGATGCAATCAAACCCCCGTGAAAAAAGAAGAGAAACAAACGAATCCTCCATCCCATAATAAGCTTGAGCAAGTATAGATCTTATCTCTCCCTTCTGTCGCTGTACTCCCATTAACGCCTTGTATCGCTCGCTCGCTCTCTGTATGGATCGCCGTCCATTCTGGCACGTCACTGAGCCACCACCGATAAACCATTGAATTGAACGCTTCGCCCTGTTGTCTTGAGCAGTGATAAGACGCATACCGCCCTATAGGCTGATCATCGATGCCACGCTATCAGCTCTCTGGCCCCTTCCCGTCACATCTCCCCACTCATCATCATCATCCTTCTCAATCAAACTCTCCTCGTCGACATCCTCATCATCATCCCTATTCATCTTCAGCCCCCCACGAGAATGCCCGCTGAATCCATCCAGAAGGCTCTGGCTCGCCACATAGCTAAATCCATTAAACACATTCGCCGGGTTCAGATCCTCCTTTGATCCCCAGTGTCCGCGCTCAACCACCGGACTGAGAGGCAGCGTCGTGAACTCGCTGGAGAAGTTCTCAGCCAGCTCAGGATCGTTGATGAATGGCACGATGGGAGGGCTGACCTCGCGGCGTGCCAGGGCCGCCCAGTCGATGTTCTTGAAGAAGCGGTGCGACTTGATGGTCTGGATATCACGTGGCCCGTAGCCAAGACGCTTCTTGGGTTCCTTGCGCAGTAGGCGTGTGAGCAGGTCCTTTGTCTCGGAGCTGAGATGGTATGGCAACTTGAGCTTGCCGTGCACGATGTTCTGCATGATGATATTCTTGTTGTTGCCGCGGAAGGGCGGGTTGCCGGTCATGAGGTCGAACCCTAGCGCGCCAAGCGACCACCAGTCGACAGCAAATCCATATTTCTTGCCCTGCACTACCTCAGGTGCCATGTATTCCACAGTGCCAGCGACAGTTGCGCAGCTCTCGCCATCGAGGGCGACTTTGGAGAGGCCGAAGTCTGTAAGGAGGAGGTGGCCCTCAGAGTCCAGGAGACAGTTCTCGGGCTTGAGATCACGGTAAACGACACCGAGGTTCTTGTGGAGATGCTCCAGTGCAAGGACCAGCTCCGCCATGTAGAATGCGGCACGCTCTTGGACAAAGAAGCACTCAAGCTGCATGTGCGTGAACAGCTCGCCGCCCTGCGCATATTCCAGGATGAGATACAGCTTCGCCTGGTCCTGGAAGGCGTAGTACAGCTTCACAATGAATGGGTGTCTGTTGATGTTCTCCAGGATCGTGCGCTCCGTCTTTGTTTGCTCAATCTGTGACGTATGCACAATGAGGGTCGCCTTCTTGAACTGCTTCTGCGCAAACAAACGCCCAGTTGAAATCTGCCTAACCAGATGCACTGTCCCGAATGTGCCTTTGCCCAGACACCGAAGTGGCTCAAAGTCGGCAGCCGACATCTTGCGGTCTGTCCTCAAGACATCTAGATCATACTCATCTGGCTCAAGTGGCACGCCGAAGTCCGCACCGTAGTTATCTCTCTCATCCCAGGTCGGGAACCTGCCGTTGGCAATGTAATCATATCCCCCCGTTGCGCCAATCGTAACCTCGTACGTGCGCTCACCATCACTATCACTCTTGTCCGGTGTAGTATAACCCGTGCTGCTGCCTGGCGAGCTCTTCTTGAAACGGTCCTTGACGCCGTTCACAAACGACTGGCTGCGTGACTTTGCGCCGTCAAGATTGAGGTTCTGCAGCTCCTGGCGCAGGAGGTGCCCGATGCCGCTCATCTTTGTGGGCGACGCAGAGGCGGTGGATTGGTTGGACTCCTGGCGGACCATGGCGCAGGTGCTGTTGCTGACCATGCTGAGGCCCGACTCGGTGGGCGCGGGCTTGGGAGTCTGAGTGTGGGGGCGGGGGGTATTGAAGCCGGAGTAGTCGGAGTCTTCGTCGCCAGATGCAGCGGGTGTGTGGAATCCGCGGACGGTCCTGGTGGCTGTCATAGCCTTGGTCTCGGTTGACCGCATGGTTTATCGTATTTTGTAGGTTTTCGCACTTTCGACTTGCTTGTAGTATCGCTTTGTTCAGAGTGATTCAGAGGTTGCTCGAAGAGACGTAAATTATTCAAGGTGCGCCACGTCTGCGCTCGGCATCTACTCTAAGGTGCGATCGATCAGTGCGTGGAAGTTGCTCGTGGCCGGTTGGAGGTTGCATCTGGCAGTGAGAGTGCGGGTGGTTGTGCGAACGTTGGGTGGGCGAGTGTTCGAATTGCATTTGCTGTTGGGCTGGTGTGGTTGGAGTCGCGTTCAAAGTGAGGTCGAAGTGAAGTCGAATTAAGTCGACACGTCTTATTTTTCACCAAGTCGTTTGGTGGTGGGTGGTGAGGTGAGGTGAGGCTGGGGAGACGGGGAAGCAAGGAAAATAAACGCGGGGGAAATAATTATTTCTACTTTTGAATTTCGGCTGGGGAAGGCAGACAGTGAGCCGGTACGTACTTCTCGCTCTTACTACACGACATGCACTCCATTTACTCTAGTAGAGGCACTCGACTCCCATCCTCGAACCATTTGGTACTTACTATTTACGTACTAATCAGCTCTACTCGCACTGTAATTGGGAAGGAGTGGATGTACCCCACTTGTACTCCACTTTCCAAGCCGGCGCGTCATTAAGCAGGTGTAGCAGGGCGGATGAGCATAGCCATTGAGACTAGCACATGCCTCCTCCCCGTGAGCCAACATCCACCAACGGAAAAGTCCAACAATCACCACCAAACACCGAATAAGAACACATATATGAGACCTCAGCTCTTGGCCCCTTGGCCTCTAATCCGAATCCTAAGTATATATCTCACAATTATTACTTATTGGTCTTGAACCTGGGAACAATACGGGTACTTCATCTCCTGCTCGTGTAACTCCCTAAGCTGAGTCGAGCCGTCTTATTCATGCAAATCATAACCATGTCCGACGCCAACATCTTTCCCATTTAATAGGATCTCCAGCCTGATCAGCCCCGTCAACCCTGCTCCACCCCCCAGTAACGTACTTCCCCAGATGTCAAACTTCTCCAAAACTCCCCAAGGAATGTCAAGAAAGTCAAGCCATTTAAATAGGATACTAAAGCGATCCGTCCCGGACCTAACCAACCTACTCTATGGTAAACCCTTTCACCCCTACACGCTCCTCAACTCCTCCGACCTTCTCTCGTCCTTGTCCTTGACCTTCTCCTGCGGCTTCTTCGCCTTCACCGAATACGCCGTGGCACCAAGGTACACCAGCAGCGCGACACCAGCAACCACCCCGTATGCGATCTCGCCGCCCCTCGAGTTCCCGGCCAGTTTCAACCCCAAGCCTCCATTTACGACAGCCAGGATGATGATCGCGCGGCCATACCAACAGTGCGCCAGGCCAAACAGCGTGCCCTGGCCTTCACGCCTGTAAAGAAAGTGGTGTACAATCCCAAGGAAGGGCTGCACAAGGATGAGACCGAAGATCGAGGCCCCAAATATGGTATGAGTGTTGTTGAAGCGCTGCGAGGGGTAGTTAGTATACGCATATACCACCAGGATCCAACAGCGGCATGGGGAAATAGACTTACTAGTCCATACGTCCCCGAGAAAGAATACCCAATCCCAAACGCCGCAATCACCATCGACGTCCCCAACGCCTGCACAAAAACATGCGTCCACACGCCTCCCCAGCGCAGCCGCATCAGGACCGCACCAGCCGGATACACAATCAGCCACGCCACGCCCATCAGGGTCCCATGGGCCTTCAAGAGCCTCTTCCCCAGGCTCAAATCACTCCCCCCACCCTGCGATCCTTGCCCAGAAGGCTGCACCGGGCTCGCGTCCAAAAAGGGATTCGCCGATACCCCCACGTTCGCATCCGCCAGGTTCAGCGTGTAGATGCTGTGGTCGTCGTGATGGTCGAGCGCCTGCTCGAGGTTCGTCGTGTTGAATGCCGGGCCCTCCTTCCAGGACCCGATGAATGGCGACGCACTGCTCTGAACGTCCAACAGCGACTCGGAGGCGCGGTACCTGAAGTTGGCAACAACGGTGTTGGCGTCCGCCTTTGAGCCGGCGAGGATCGTGACGGACTTGCTTGAGCTGTGTTGGGGTTCGACGTGGCCGGTCCCGTCGCGGGGGGAGACGGTCACGCCTCCGTTCCCGTCGGTGTAGACTGCGAAGATGGTGGAGCCGGCCATGTGCGTGCCGATGCCGAAGCCGACATATTGGTATTTGGCGGGGAAGGAGACGGAGAGGAAGATGTCGCCACGTTTCGTGCTGGAGGTGCTGGTTGAGGAGGGGACCCCGACGGCATAGTTGATGCCGGTTATTGGGGAATAGGTGGCTAGTGCTGCGGCAGCAGGTGATACTGTTGGGCATTAGCTTTGTGTGATCTCAATGATGTATGCTGGCTAATAATATGTGAGAGATGTGAGGTTATTAAAAAAGAGCGCCTACCTAACGCCGCAGCAGCGACAAGAAGCTGTTGGATCTTCATCTTCCACGACTCCCACACCTAATCTGACAGATATTTCTGTAGAACCGTAAAACTCGACAGGACGATGAAATTATATACTAATCACAATTCCGCAGTAGTACATAAGCCGGTAGCCCTTATCGCAGGCGTTAACTTCGATCTGTCGTACTATGTTGCACAGTCACCGACTTGTGCAAAACTGTGCAGATATTCTCACAGTAGGTGCTGAAGAAATGACTTGAAGGCCTTTTTCGTATGCAGCAGATCGGATCAGGGCAGGCCAGTCCAGTTTTATTTTATCAAAATCGGTGGCTCTGGGTTCGTTTGGTGAGGCGAATTGTTACATTCCCAGCATGCGTAAGTGGCGCCGATGAGAGTATGGTTTCAGATCCGTCCCAAGTCAAGCACACCAAAACACCGTTTGTCTTCAAGCGCTTACCCTCGATTCGAATCGAAGCTTTGCTCGAAATTTCCAGAGAAGTCCGATTACATATAGTAAATCAATAACCCAATTTCCAAGACGCGCAGAACACAGGCCAGATATAAACCCCACCCCCAACCCCATCTCAGCTCCCCACCTGCACCTTCCCCCGAGACACCCAAGCCCTTGCGTGATAGATAAACCCTCCATGCACGCATCCCCCATCCCCGGGACCTCTCAAAAACCCCCAATTACAAAGCCCCCCCAAACGGCGATCTCCCCGTCCCCTTATCCCGCCCTAGGAACTGCGCCCCCCCTTCAGCCAGATAGAGTAAACCCATCAGAGCAAATAAACATCACCCTAGCACCCACGGACCTTGCTAGATCTCGGCAGTCAGCATGCCACGCCAATTGGGACATTCTTCAGGCGCAAGCGAGGTGCCAACGGGGCGGTCAACGGGGGGAAGTACGTCAGCAAGTGGCTTAGGGGAGTCTTTGTGATGCCTTTGTAAGCTGTGCGCTGCACCAGAGATCTCAAACACGGAATGTGGGAAACGGAGATTTGCGCGATTGTCGGGTGGTTTGTTTGCTGGCTTGCTGCTGGGGATTGGGATGGGGAGTGGTGGGGGTTGCGCGGCCGCGGCGGGAGGGCGCGCATCCGTGGGGCGGTGCTGGGTGCGTGTTTCGGGTGTTCTGGGCTTGGGAGCTTGGGAGCTTGGGGACGGTACTCGAATGGGAGGTTGGTTATGGTTATGGTAGGACGGCAGGACGATCACGGTCACGTCAGAGCTGATGTGGGCGATCACAATTGCAGGCAGGGGAGATCACATTTCAGACAACAGACGGCGTCGCACAGGTACGGTTTAGGTGATTAGAAACGTTTTTTATTTCATTCGTTGGAACGGCTGGAAACGGCAAACAAGACAAAAGCGGACTCCTCCTCGCCTTCCTTTATATACGAAACAAAGAACACCATGCCCCCAATCGCCATCCCCATCCCCTCCATGTCCACTCCTAAAGTCCCCATTTCTCCTTGTTGAGACTCTTTAAAACGAGAATCGTCATAAAACATCAGATCTCTCAAAAAAAAAACAAGGAGTTTTCCACGTAATTTGCATACTATGGACACAGAATGAATAAAGGAAAAAAATCAATCGTCGTTTTCGTCTCCATCATCTTTTGAATTCGTCAAAAACAACAAACATTTATCCCCTCTCCGATCCAACCGAAAGCCGCTGGAACGTAACAGGAGATGAGAAGAAAATTCGTCAAAGCAAACAAGCTGGAAGGCTCAGATCCGCTGCGTGATAGTGAACGAAAGGCAAAAAATAAACAAGATATCAGGTTAAGATACAGTTGCATGCTTGATCTCGTGAATTGTCGCTTTTTAGATGCGCGCTCGCGGAGGCAAAAGGCGGTGTCTATCGGAAAACGTTGCTTTTGTCTGCGCTAGGTCGATCGAAAGTGCGCTCGGCGCGTGTCGGTCATGTATGCGAAGTGAAGGAGGCGCGACATATGAGATAATGCAAAACAGTTGCTGAGGCCAGGGGTAGCCCTCGAGAGAGCCACGCCGTCCGTCAGGCGTATTTATAGGGCTGAAAGGCGCACGCAGATTACTTGTGACAGGTAATCCATCGTGCGCGTCGAACAGGTATTTTGGTCGATTGAGGCGGGAGAATATACGAAACACAACCCTCTAGTGTGAAAAGCGTACAAACTTCAAGATAACTCGACAACGGATGGCAGGATTAGAACAAGCTGCGGACGCGTTTGTGTCCATGTGACTCGCCAGAAAACTTCCGCTTCTTGTCTGCGCCTTCAGCAGGTGACGGGCTGACAATCAGCTCCGCCTTGCTGATCTTGGACTTGCGCAGCGGCGTAATCGGTGTGTTGGCTGCCGCGAGCCTGCCACCTTTGATGCCACGGATGGCGCCCTGGCCATAGCGGCCCGAGAAGGCTAGACTCTCACGGGAGGCGGAGTTGCGGCTCAGCAGCGAGTGGCGGTTCTGATTTGAGCGGAAGGCTCCGACTCGGCCAGTGAGATGGGTGATCAGGGGATGGGCTTGGTCCTCGCTGTTGGCTGTGCTTGGACGCACGGGGGTGGAGGAAGGCATGCCAACTGTATTTGAATCGCAGCTGTCATCGTCATCGTCGTCCTCATTGGCATCGTCGTCGGAACTTGAGTCGCCAAAGTCGATCAGGTCGCCGATATTCCAAATATCCTCGTCATCCACGTCGTCCTCATCGAATGACGATGACGGGCAGTCTTGGGTCATGTTGCCATTGGCGGAAATGCTGACGAATGGATAGAAGGCTTCTGGAGGTCCAAGAGCTTGACCACCCAGGTTGTCCATAGGGGTGTACAGGGCACTCATCATCAGGTTGGCTGAATTGCTGATCATGGGTGACATCTGCTCCATACCAGAACCGTCACGATCGTCCTCATCTATCGTCATCATGCGGCCAGGGCCACTGACCGAATCCGTGCTGTGGCGGCGGTTGATCCGTGCTCTGAACATCATCAATCTCTTGCCGCGGCTGTCCAGGACAGCAAAAGGCTTGTTAGCATCAGTGATCCATGATCCAAGTTTTGGGCCAGTTCGCTGAGGGCGATACTGCTTGCGTTGAATGACTTGGATGTCATCATCTGAATCTGACGCATCGGAGGACAGACCCCTCAGGACAGTGCGAGCAGGCAAGAATTGGGCCTGTGGCGGCAAATCTTCTTCGGTAGTTTCACCTTCATCAGCTGCAAGAGTCGTGTTAGCATTATATCATGAATTGTGTTCCAGCGGCACCACATACTTTCATATCCACTGGAGCCGCAAGAACTCTCGCTTTTATTATCGTCCTCGTCAGCTTCCTCTTCGCCCATTTCGTCGTCTTCTCCTCTGAAGTCCCAGTAGGACCCGTCATCACTTCCCGAGTCATCGTTGTCCTTGTTCTTGTCATTCTCGATGGTGCGGCGGAAACCTGGGTCAAGACTACCCTGATCCAGGAAGATGTCAGGGAAGATATTGTCATCAATGTCAGACCCAACAGTCTCACTATCCGACAGATCGAAACGGACACGGCGGGTAACCTCGGGCTCACTCTCATCACCTGACCCCATCCACTCTGCGGCTCCGCTCAAGATATCTGCAGGAGGAGATTGGTCCGTTTGTTCCTCTGGAAAGAGATCTGAACCAGCCTTCAAGGAATCATATGGGCCCCAGAACTGGTCCTCGTCGTCGGCTGGCTGAGGGTTAACAAAATCATCCTCCTCTTCTGATTCGATGATTGCTTGCTCCTCAGCCACCTCCACATCTGGCTCATCTTCTTCTGAGTCGCTGATGAGATCGACGCCAGAGTAGTCGTCGTCCTCGTCCGATGTGAGGGTATTCCGGGAACGTTTGGGCGTCTTCTGGCCCGTATGGGAAGTGTTCGGCCTTTGGCGAACGTTGCGAGACATTATGTCTAATTTTGTGCGAATATATAGGTTTTGATTATAGGTTTTGATTAGGGTTTGCGGTATGCAATATGCAGGTTGCAGGAGTAGCGGTGAATCTGTTTGGACAGCTGTCTGCTCTAATATTGAACCAAGAAAAGGCAAGAAATCTTGCAGTAGGTGATTGTAGAATCCGGGTATGTAGTGTATGGCCGTATTAGGAAGTGAGAAGAGGCTCGACTTTAGGTGTGGTTGAGGAGTCGAGGTGGTGCGGGGTGGAGGGTCGAAGTCGGGGGGGGGAAACGGTGAACTATGCGGACTCGGGGCGAGCAGGACTCGAGTTTGGTAATTGTAATAGAATAGACTCTTGTTCAGACGTAAGCCGCTCTAGGGCTGGTAGACAGGTAAAAGTCTGTTATCTTCGTCAAATATCGAATAGTGATTGAATGTCTCGGTGGCTGAAGGACTGCGGACACGCTCCGATCGAGCATGCCCGCAGTGGGCGTTCACAGCTCAGCGATAGCCTGCGGCATGATTCTTGACGAAGAGTATAGTTTGGGGGTGTAATCTTATAGATTGTATAGTTCGACTTCGTTGTCTTGGGTTTGGAATGGGAATTGGTTGTTATGGAAGAAGGAGGGGAAGGGAAGGGAGAGAAGGGAAGAAGTTCGTCAGGGTGGAGCTGGCCGTACGAATAATTCTTCGCTTACGGGGAGGTACTCTGGTACATTTAGGACGATTAGGACAATTTTTGGTTGACTGGGGGGCGCGGCAGAGGTTAATTGGGTACATTTGGTACATTTGGCGGGTTGACTTTTCGTTTTCCTTCCCCGCCTGGAGCCGCCTGATTGGGTCTTATCGCCTCTTCACCGCCAAAACTCTAACTTGCCTAGATTTCCCTAGTACTACATGGCCTTTTTCCCAACGCCTGCACCAACGCCTGTAGCCCCATTATTAGAAGTACTTTTGCTAGTGTTGACGGGTCGACTTTAACAGTCTAGTTGATTCTGCGCTGTATAGGACAGTTTACAGCTTCCGGTATTGCCATACAGTCCATAATAACACATCTGAACTCTCCTGAGCACTCGGACGCCGACATTGCATCCATCCTGCACGGCAATATTCGAAATAACTCCATTGTGTCTCAGCCATCTGTGAACACACGACAAGCCACAGGGCTATCATGCCACTCCTACCCTACGGTGCAGTGCAGTTGCAGTAGTAGAGTACAGTACATACGTATCACGATACGCCGGCCCATGTACCCCCTTGCCGTTCTCTTGCCCTCCGAACCCGTTTCACGCTCATTTCACGCCCGCTTCCCCTCTCTCGTGCATTCGGCGTCACGTCACACACTATTTCGGGGAGGGGACGCTGGGTTCCTCCGCGCCCATACAGAGCACTCCGCGCATCCAAAGCGCCTACGTGGTGATCCGTACACTGTCGTCCCCTCAATTACTCCTTCCATGATCAGGTCATATCGTGCACTTAGTACGGTCCGGCTAATATCATGAAGCCGTAGATCTCACCTAGATTATGTCCCCAACCAACCCTTTCCCCCATCCTCACCAACAAAACCACCTCCCTACTCCAGTAGCTCACCGAAGATCGCTCCCACCGCCGCCGGCTGACCCGCCCCGCCCCCTCGGTGCCTCCTTTCCCCCTCGAAATCCCAAGAATCCCATGTTATGCTCTTGCATTTCCCCCCTCTGAATCAGGGAGGACACAGTGCAGTTCGAGGCGCCAGGTAAGTCAAGTCACGCTCCCCCCTCCATATCCACAATCGACAAGGGATTTCCCTCGCCTCGCCCTACCGTAGCCGCCCCTCGCCAATCGTCTGAACTGGACTCTCTGCCCCACCACCACGGTGAGCTATGACACATGTCCGGTTTCATGGAGCGCGAGGCCGCGCCGCAGAGTGGTGTGACCACGGGCGTGTGGTCAGGGTGTGTCTGGCTAGAGGGGTTGACGTCAAGTGCGGTAGGAGGGAGTCGTGAGGTGTTCGATTGCGTCTGTTGAAGTCACACTTTGGAGTGCTGATGCGGACATTTATTGGGGCGGCTCTGAGCAGGTTTGATGGTGGGGCAGGAGGTGGTGAGGGGTCGTGAGGGGTTGTGAGGTGAGGGTGGTGCGAGGAAGGCGAGGGTCGTGTGCTACGCCGCCACCACTGTGCTGCCTATTGGAGACTCTGAGGCTGACTACCCCGAAAGACTCATATAGAGGTGAGTATGACAGTTGAGTTTATATTTTGGTAGCCATCTTGTCATCTTGAGCATTTTGTCAAAAATGTCTGGTTGACAATATTTAAATTTGGGTCGGTGACAGAGTTGCCGCTGCTGCCTTGGGATGAATCACACTATGAGTCCCATATTAGTCTGTAATATAGTATTTGCCCCTATAGGGGGCTAAGTAACGAGACGGCGAAAAGGGTCGTTTGGTTGATCAGATATTCGGACAACGTTTCGGCAGTGGGTGAAAACTACAATCACTCTTCAGGGTACTCGTATCACGTACTAACCTACATGAATATTGATGCAGCTTATTTTAGATCCTACACGCCCATATCCGACAAGGAGTTGGGTATACCAGTGATGGTGATGGTTGCAGCAGCATACCACGACGACAGAGGCTTGGTTGACGACAACATACCACGACGACAGAGATGTGGATAGCGACAGCATATCGTCGACAGCAACAGCAACAGCACGTTGACAAGACGATCTTGTCCTTGGTTTTCATCCCAGTATCTGCAATAACCTCAGGGACTGATATAATATACTCGAATTACTTCCCACTTTCCGTTTCAGCGACCATCCAAACACATTCTGGTTTTGTTGTCCTGGTGTGAGCACGATATCAGCCCACTAGTCTAATTATGCTAGGTATAGTATTATAAAATTCTCTACATAAAGAGACCATTGCTGACATTGCAACTAATATTTATTGTAATCCATGATTTATTTTTGGCAATTTCAAATATTTCAAATATTTCACATATATAAATTTAGCGATTGAATATATCATATCATCCCCAAAACCTCACCAGAGGATAGATACAGGTAAAAAATATCAAGGTAGGCATAGAAAAGCCATAGTAGAGAGTGACGACGGCTTAGAGAGCCCGTAAAACACCGGACCCAAGCCCCCGACCCCCTATCCACACACCGAACAAAGGAAAAAAGCAAACCCAATCGTATACTAGATCACATTCTCCTGGCACCATCGCACGTCTCAATGAACCGATAGATGCCCTCCACATAACCCGCGTCCTGGTCATGCCGACTCAGACTCGGGCTATCCCTTTGTCCAAAATACATACTCTCCGTCTCGCTCAGCTCCTCCATCGTCTCATAGCCATCCGGCGACGAGAGCCACGGATTATCGTCAAACTCGTCAAACTCCTTGTACTCGCTGAGTTGATCGTACTCTAGCTCGTGACCAGTCTGTGATCTCAGAGAGCCTCCAGGACTGGACAGTGCCTTATCAGTGGTACTTGCAAACGGGAACAGGAGAGCCACGTGACCCCCATAACTGGCGTCGAAATCGGGATGCTGCTGGACGATCCCGCGACGCACGCCGATCTCGTCGCAGAGGCGCTCAACGGTATCGGCATCGCAGCCGGGGAAGCGGACGCGCAGGATCGAGCCGGGCTCGAGTGTCACGCTGAGGTCTCCGAGCGCGGATAGCCGCTTTAGATCATTCATGATGGCCGTGAAGTCCTTGAGGGCACGAGCGAAGTCGACAGAGAGAACGTCGAGGAAGCCGTCGGTGTTCAGGGTTGGTGCTTCTGCGAAGTGTGCGGTGGGCAGGGCGGCCGCGAGGGGGCTGAGCGCCGTGACGGTGGGGTTGAAACGGAAGTCTACGAAGGCTCCAGGGGTGGCCTTGCTGACTGAGGACATCTTGCGGCCCATCTCGTCTTGGAGAGCGCTGATGGTGCGGTAGCGCTTGTCACCACGCTCGGTGAGTCCGTCGAACTGGGCCTTGTGGCCGGAGAGCCAGAAGGCGCGGACGGCGGCAGAGACATTGTTCACGACTTGCGCTGGTGCCGCGGGAGTGTGAGAGAAGTATCTTGCCCCGCCAGCTCGTCCACCTCCGAGGGTGTATCCACCTGCAGTCCTGGGGAGAGCGCCACCCGTAAGGTTTGGGCGCAGTGTCGAGCAGAATGGAGCGCGGGTGGTGGAGCGCAGGATGGTCGTGCCGATGGCAGACTTGGGGAACGAGGCCCGATCGAATTTGACGCCATTCGCAGAGCCGGTGCTCATGAAGCGCCGGACGGTGGCGTTGATCGTGCTGTGCGTTGTGTACCATCTTCCCTTGCTCTGGCGGAGCCAGGCTGCCTTGCTGATGGGGTGTCTTGGGGTGTTTCGAGCCAGAACGGGGATTGGCTCAGATGAAGCAGTCGCACCGCGCTGGGCTGCCTCTGCGAGGCGCTTCCTGAGAAGGTGTGATGCCCGTATGGCATTCCTGGCTTGCGTGTTAGCAGGGACTCGATGAGAAAGCCGGCGCAAGCGGCAATCGCGGGGTCTTTAGATTTGCTTACTTCATAACATTCAAGGCTATAGGAGCCCATATTCCACCGGACGGAGCCATGATTGATAGACCTTATGTTCACCAAGGTAAACGTAAGGTTGTTTAATCAAGAAACGCTTCGGCGAGGGGTGGGAGTCAACATTCCGCCACCTTCCGGGATACGTCACATGACGCGGCCCTTAGCGTACCGACTAAGGGACTTGCGCTAACCGACGGCGCTAGCAGACTTCATAAACTTTTCCGAGCTTTCAATTCCTCTTCGCTTTTGTTGTCAACGCAATATTCGATGATGTTCATCGACAGCTCATGGTGGCAGCTGCTCAATGGTAAGATACTCCCATACTTCTCTGCGATCAGTTCTTCTATGATGAGAACCTATCAACTGAACAATCCAACTCTTACACAATAATGGGGATTAACCACTCTACGGAGAACTCTGAGCTTTCAACTTGGATCCATTGAAGTTTCCATTTACTATCCAGTGCAGCTGGCTAACTTTCAACCTACAGACGCTTAACAGCTCAATTGTGAACTGTCACCACCCCCACAAAAAGTTCAAAAGGTTCGTTCAGAGATTTTTATTATTCAATGCAAACTGCACATCCGGTGTGATGAACAAGTGACAACTATAGGAATTCCTCATTCCGAATATACTATGTAGATTCTGTCTACAGTTTCAGCCTTGTCTGACCTCTCTTAAACTTATTGGATTTATTATTACAATTATCGGGAATCTTGCTGACAGTTCTCCCTCAGGTACATTACTATAACACCTCGCCCTCTGCCTTGCGTTTTCCATGACGAACTTTGAACGAACGGGCGGACAGACTGTGTCCACAATGCGAACTCACGAAACACAAAGAGCGTACAAACTCTTTGGAGCTAGCATTGATGGATTGCATGTTGAGAACTCGTCAGCTGATACAAAACCATTCATACGAATTGGCTTCACAAACGCAACTTGGACTCTCGCTGACTCGTCCAAGGTACATATCCACAGATCCTCTTCACTTTTCACATGGCGAGCACTTGCATCATATGATGATACTTATTCACACTGTTTGAGCCGGACCTCGGTCCGTCACTGAACGCATTAACACAAAATCTGATTTAATGAGGTATGTCATGCAGCTCTCGCACGAGTTTGGATTATGCTAACGTCAATTCACAGCCTGAAAGATGCTTTTGCTGTCATTCTTTTCAAGAATATACATTTTTGAATATAAATGTGCACATAGCTAACACCGACGTGTTGCAGGTATTTTACAACAATCAAATCATCTCCTTGTCACGTCTACATGGTAAGCTCACACTTTTCCCCCAACATTATTAGGGCTTTCACTAATAATTTTAAAGATTCAAACATTATCGACAACTGTCAATAGAATCAATGAAAATATTTACCAAACCTTACTTCTTTACGTGACTTGTCTGCATATTGTGACCGCTTCGCTATTGTAGCTCATGAGAACGACTGTCTTGACTTGGGACGGAGCAACCAAATTTAGCCAATACCAGGCATCGCACTTTCAGCCTTACCAATAGGTTAGCTTACATCTGAGATCTTGCTCTCATAATTCCAGGTTGTATCGAAAAGACAAGACGAGAGGGTCGATCATGTCCCTTGCCGGGCTATGTTGTCTCGAAAGCCACTCGCATACAAGGTACGAGACAGTGACAGTACAAGTCTTAATCCTGCGAATAACGATGTCTCTGGCCATCGTCGCAATTAATTTCTCGGAGAAACTCGAGTCTCGACATTCAACATGGAAGATCTCACATCGCGCTCCAACGCGAACTTGAAGCGGCTAAGCGTTGACTCGCATTGCGCATTGACCAACAAAGTGGAGTTATGCAGGTCCGAGCTTCTGGAGGGCAGAGCACTCCGTACTGCGTACCACCCGTCGGTGGTCAGCTCCAGCCAGGTGAGTGAATAAAACCCCCCCCAGATTCCAACATCCCTTCAACTTCTGTCACATTCTCCCATCAACACCATCACAGAAATCACCTCTCCTGCTGAATCCAGCCATATCGCGTCATTTTTAGTATTTCCGGATAGATTTCTGAAGCAATTGGAGAGAGAATGTCTACTCGTAAGAGAAAGGCTGAAGACGAGGAGCTCGTTGCGCTTCCTTCGGATGAAAGCGAAGAGGAAGAGGAGTGAGTTGATTCCATATTTCATCTATCTCCAGGACTCTCCCTATCCTATACCGCCTTAATTGGACACCGGAAGCTCATAAATCGGCTTGATTTTATCATACAGGCCGTTTTAGAGAGCTATCCACGCCCTTTGCGCCTTGAAATGCGCCGAGCCGCTGTGACATCATCAATATCTTCCAAGGACATTGACTGACAAACCACCCATTACAGATACGAAGATTCAGAAGATGAAGCCCCAGGAGCGAAATCCGATGAATCCGAGGAAGATGAGGATGCCAGCGGCTCCGAAGTCGAGGAGGAGGAAGAGGTCGAAGGTAAGAATACCCATAAGCATCGCCAAGCCCATTTCCAAGGCCGCCAATATCGATGGTCGCTCTCCCCAACGACGTTCCATCATCCAATACCACATAATTCTCCCAACGCGCGCATTTATCATTTCTAACTGTTTGTTAGAAGTTGCCCCTCCAGTGAAGAAGCGCAAGGTTGGCACCGCAGCCTTGACCGAGGAGAACGGCGACGACGAAGAGGAGGACGCCGAGGGTGATGCTGAGGATGCCAAGGGCGAAGAAGACGAAGAAGAGGAGCCAAACGCTGAAGTTGAGGAATCCGCCGATGCGGCTGTTGCCGCAAAGAAGGCAAACGGCGCTGAGGCTCCCAAGAAAGCTGAAGTGGAAACGGTCAACCTAGATGAAGAGGATGAGTAAATGAAATGACTGGTGTTGATGATGGCGAGAGGCCGGCGTGCTACTGATCGGAACTGGGAGGATATCGGACATTTAGGGTGGATCTGCGTTGCTAAAAGGAAGGAATGGGGGTGGGATCTTATTCAACATTTTGCTATCATAGAGCTAAAGAAAGTGGAGGAATCAAAAGCCTGCTGCCTTTACCCCTTTGTGCTTTGGTTGTTGATTCTGCCAATATTATTACATGCGCCCATGCTAACATTGTTATTGTCATTTTCTTTGTCAACCAAATCACTATGATTATTTGGGTGTTGTCAATCAACCTACGGTTACATACCCTACATATCATGAGTGAGAGCCAGCCAAGTGGCTCCAACCACCTCTCATGGCTGTCATATTGTGAACGGACTGCATGGCACTCCCGCCATGTTCTCCAGGAACTTTGTTACTGGAATGAGCACCTCACCGCCTGTTCTGTGTAACCACACATTGCCATTCCCACCCCGCAACTCCACTATACAACATGCCGTGAAGCATTCTCGTTTGTTTTCCTCATCCTCATCCTTTTGTTTTTGTTTCAATTCTATTATTATTATCACGATTAGTATTAAAATAACCCACCACTAACTATGTCAAACGCATCAGCTCAAAGCAACATAACAGTCATAGACTCTGCGGAGGGCCTTCTGCTCCTACTTAACAGTATTTCCAATCTCGCAACTGAACCTCCCTCGCTCTACATCGATCTAGAGGGCATTGCACTTGGCCGTCGCGGCTCCATATCCATCCTCTCGCTCTACATTGCTCCCACCAAGGAGACCTACCTTATCGACATATACAGTCTCAAGGAGGCCGCCTTCTCCACCACCAACAGCAGCGGCACCTCACTGAAAACCGTACTGGAATCTCCAACTATCCCCAAAGTCGTCTTCGATATTCGTAACGATTCAGATGCCCTCTTCGGGCTTTTCGGGGTCTCTGCCGATGGCATCAAGGATCTTCAACTTATGGAGTTGGCAACCCGGACAGGATCACGAGGATTCGTATCCAGCCTAGTGAAGTGCATTGAGCGGGAGAGTCCCATCTCTGCGGCGGCAAAGGCTGAATGGAGCCTCACTAAAAAGCATGGTCCGCGGTTGTTTGACCCCGCGAAGGGCGGCCGCTACGAAATTTTCAATGAACGGCCCTTGAAGCCAGAAATTGTTCAATATTGCCACCGGGACGTCGCGTTACTGCCAGGTTTGTACGGCGTTTATAACGCCAAGCTGCGACAAAGCGACCAGGCATTCTGGCGGGTTCATGTCCGCGATGAGACAAAAGAGCGAATCAAGCTGTCGCAGAGTCCTGGCTATGATGCGCGTTCAAAGAGCAAGGCCGTTGGGTGGGACGATGAGCATATTAGGGAGCAGATGGATTCTTGGAACGACGAAATTATGATGGAAGATAGCATAGGTGACTATGTCCTCGACGAAAATGATGAGTGGGTCGAGGCCAGAAAATGAATGGTATAATGATTATGCCAGCACGACTGGAGATTGCGTACACTGGAAAGGTAATACGATCAATGATAACAAGCCCTCTTGATGATTATTTTCGGTATAATATGAGGATTGTTTTGGCCAATATACACCTATTCAAACACCTGCATCTCTCGCGGCTATAAAAATCTCCCGGTACTCGTCTAATGCTTCACAGATGCCCTGTAGCCGGTCGCCCAGGCTATAATTGAGGATATTCTGGATTGCCCGCATAGCCGATCTAACTCCCTCTTTTTCATTTAGAAAATACCTTCCCACTGTCTCAACATGGAAACTGTAGGCCTCACTTGGGCCACCTCCTAACCAGTGTACGTTTATCCGAATAAGCTCGTGGTCTATAGTAATAGAGAAGAACTGTGGCTCATTTATGTCGAATTTCTGTACCCTAGAGCTACGCAGCATCAACTCTAGGTGGCCGTATAAGGCAATAGAACCAGCGCCCGCGACTTGGTTCGTTGCCTCGTAGTGCGTGCCACCGTTTGCCTGCGACTTGAACTCGATGCTGAGAAATGGAAACCGAAGATCTTTATCTGGCGTAGCATAGCTCTTTCCAAACTTATCGTCGACTAAAAGGCCAATTGTGTCTAGTTGCTTGTTTGTAAAGGCCAACTGGGAGTAACCAAATGCATGATCGGGTTTTGGGTTTGGCAGACGGAGTGGAATGGTGAGCATCTCCGGGATAAGAGCGATAGGAACAGAATTTGACCACAGCTGATTCGTACTCATTGCCAGCCTTCCATCTGGTACGTGAATGAGAGCAGACAATGCTTTTACAATGGCACCTTCATTTGCGCTCCGAAGCCTCCGCGCAGCCCATACCAGCTCCTGGACAGTAGAATCGTCGGTCCGGAGGACTACCCCTCTGTGCGCCATTATCCCCCTCGCCCGTTGCATCAACTCCGATGGCGGGTCTATGCGCTCGATATAGATATTATACAGGGCCAAGGACATGTGATAATCGGAGTCGTGCACGCTCGCAACCGACTTAGCACTGGTGGTTCCAACTCTGCTCAAAGTATCACTTCGCAGTGGACGAGCCCCCGCGGATTCTAGAGCCATGTTGTCCGGCGAGGTTGGGGGTGATGGCTCGATGTCTGGCCCGTACTGAGACCGGCAGGACTCGCCCAGCCACGTCTCGATCAGTTCGGGTTTGCAGGAGATACTCTTAGTACGAGCTCTGGTTGCTTGGCAGTGGCAGGAAGGGAGGTAGTCCTCTTCAATTATCGGGTTGCTTAGTATCCCGCTATCTCCGTCCCTTTCATTGATTTCGTCCTTATTGCTTCTCCTCCGCTTGCCTATACACTGTTAGTTGCCATGAGATCTGCCACAGTGGATATCGGGGTCAGAATCTTACATATTCTCCTAGCTCGATCGTCGTCGCCGTCCTCCCTAGCACTGCTATGCCATCTGCTTTTGCCTTTATCTAGTTAGTTGCGATGGTCGGGTCCTTATATAGATGACTCTACCTTCGTCGCCCATGTTGCGACTTCTCTTGCTCATGTCCATATAGTTGGACAACAGGGGAATCGTCACCAAGTATCAGTATTTCCCCGTACGTCTCGTCTGGTCTGGGATCTGCCAACGTGCCGTCTCGGGAAAGACTCTATTGTGGGTTTCAAGACTACGATTGTATATGTTTTTTTCTGTAGGCTCAGACAGGAGGCGAGGAGAAATAAGAAATGCACCGACTTTGTCAGGGTGGTTATAAATTAAAATGTAGCCATTCAATCAAAGGTTGGTTTTAGATTATGGCAGCTCACGGGTTCGCGTTTCAGTGTTAGAGGGCTCAAAGAATGTGTTCTTTGTTTGTTGTGACTACCTTTCTAAAAGTAGCCATTCAGCCGCTCAAGTCAGTTTCGGTCTGCGATAGCTCACGGGTTACATTTTAGATTGGAATGCTCAAAGAATACGTTCTTTATCTGGGACTGTACTCAAACAATTGCACCCTTGGCCGCCGAAAGCATATGAGAAAACCATGATACACTCCATGGCGCCATGTTGTTCCTAGCGATTAACGCTTATATTTGGATGAGGTTGTTTGAACCTGGAGTCCCATTACTATTTAGGTTTAGCGCCAAGAGCTTACAAGGACCCCAGCCTATGACGTAATGCGGGCACCTCAAAGCAATCTGGGAAGAAGCTGGCCCAGAATCAATTGGCCAGTCACAACAGCGTCGATTGATATATCTATTTAGCGCTGTGCATCTATAGGGGAATGCTCTTCGACCCTTGAACACTCTGCGAAAGAAACACCCTCGACCGCGATGAAGTGCTCGCCTTTCCTGCTCAAAGGCCATGTTTATCACAGTGTTGAGCGACGGGTCGCTAGCAGCTTCCGCGCGACGTCAAAGACTCCGCGGCCATTGATTCGCAACATAAGCTCGCCGAGATGGAAGCCAGTAGGATGCGCGAGCCGCGGCTTTGCGTCGGAAGAGAAGCCGTCGAGGGAGCAGTCGAAGGAAGATAAATATAAAGCGCAGGCGAAGGAGCTTAACAAGAAAGGCATGGAGCTTCAGGAAGAGAGCAGGTCGGAAAATGGGGATGCGGAGGGAGACGGAAAAGAGAGCAAACAGTCAAGTAATGGCTACCTAGATGATGAGATTGGAAGCGCAAAAGAGAAGCAGGCAAGAACACCATGGCATAGGGAAGGACCGGAAAACCCACCTGTGAGAAAGTTGCGTAGCGCTGGTGCCATGACCAAAGGTATATCTTGTTTCTCACCTTCCACAGAGCAGCTCCCAGTTAACATAAAGTCAGGAAAACTTTTGACTACCCCCTCCCGACTTCTCAAGCTCATCCTTCCTCTCACTACGCTCGACAAGAACTCAGACCGGAAAGACATCGAGCCACTCGCTCTCCTCGTCCACCCCCAGCAACCACTCTCATACCTCGGGCGCCTAATACAATCTGAACTCCCGATGATAAAGAACAAGGATGGCCCAGACAAGATCCCCGAAGTCTGGTTCCGCGCGGAAGACTCCGCACAAGAGGAAGAGAGCGAAGACGGCAAGCACGACAATCACAAAGTAGACGACGTGCAAGCCGAAATTGAAGAAGGCACCGACGAGCACATGGTAGACGGCAAGCTCGTCAAGACCGGCAAAATCAACAAAGACGACCTTGAAGACTCCCTCGAAGGCGAGAACATTGCCACATCCCTCCGCGGCGGCCCTGGCGAGGGTGGCGTCGAGACGTACTCCGGCCTTGGCCACGACCAGCCCAGCGCCGCGAAGAAGAAGCACAAGTTCGTACGCTGGTCCACTAGCACCGAGATTGGGGACTTCATCCGTGATGCGGCGCGCGGGAAGGAGTTCGCGGTTGAGATTGAGGGGAGCCGTGAGGGGGAGATCCGCGTCGGTGTGCCTAGTTTCGCGGACCGGACGCACTACCTGCGCGTGCGACTGCGGAAGCTGGCGAGAAGGTTGGATGGAATGACGCAGATCAAGAAGGAGTGCGATCACCTGGCTCACCGAAGTGCGCAGCGGTTGGCGATGGGAGGGTTTGGTATTCTTGTTGCGTGGTGGGCGTCGATTTACCATTTTACGTTTCAGACGGACTATGGGTGGGATACGATGGAGCCGATTACTGTAAGTTTATTCCCATTAGTGTGAATGGGTGTAGACCCGGACGAGGATAAATGCTGACAAGAAACAGTACCTAGCTGGACTCTCGACGATCATGATAGGTTATCTCTACTTCCTCTGGCATAATCGCGAGGTGTCATACCGCTCAGCGCTGCACGCCACGGTATCGCACCAGCAGAACCGACTGTATACCGCACGCGGCTTCGATATCGGGACGTGGGAGTCACTGGTGGAGGAGGCGAACACGCTACGGAAGGAGGTCAAGAAGGTGGCTGAGGAGTATGATGTAGACTGGAACGAGATGCAGGATGAGGCGAGTGAGATTGTGCATGAGGCGTTGAGGAAGGAGAGGAAGAAGAAGGAGAAGGCGAGGGATGAAGATGAGGATGAGGACGACGATGATGACTCGAGGGGGAAGGGGAGTAAGAAGGATTGATAGACAAGCGGGTCCAGATCATCTGAACCTGGCGGCTGTACAATCACATATATACACAGTACCATTTGACGTAGTTATTAGCGAGCATAAAGAATACAATTGGATATACTTTTAACACGAGTAAACCGGCTCTTCCACTAATGAACCTTCCCCCGACCCATTCCCAAGTACCCATCTCCCAAGCAATCTGATATGGCAGCTTCATCCTGCCTCAATTCGACACCCCACTACTCAATCTTTCTGCCGCAGAGTCGTCAGCCAGGTCCATCACGTCGATACGGCAACAATGCCAGCAGCACAGCAAGGCGCAAGACTTCCCGACTTCATTCACCTGGGCCACCACAACCTTTACTCGACATTTCCAGCACTCCCCTTTTTGGGACTTAAACAACGGCTCTGGCGATGGCTCAGTTGATCTAGCAGGCTCATCGCCTGAGGCTGTCAGGAGTAACGACGAAGTAGGCAGGTGGTCGAGGTGATTGTCCAAGCTACCCACTGGCAGGGCCTGTGGCAGGGTTTGTGGCATCGCAGTCTCACCCAAAACCGGGGTTGGTGTAATTTCCTGAGGAGGTAGGGTGGGCTTCTTGACATGTCGGTGGCGGCACGAATTCGGAAAATTAACTCGTTGTCGTTCTGGGGTTTGCCCGGCAGGCTGGATCTGCGATGCGGCAGTGACAGCCGCGGTGCTTGATGTAAAGCGGACTCTCTGCCCTGACTTTCGTTTCCCCTTTGGTTTCACAGGGCGTGCGGGAACAGGCTCGCTTGACCGTCTTGAAGACCTCGATCCGCCAGCGGCAGCAGGAGCCGAACTAATTCTTCTCCCTGTCGTGATTGCTTCCGGCGTGCGGATCGTACTGGGGCGGGCCGATTCTCGCGCAAACGGGTGCATTTCCAACGAAGTTATGCCATGTCCGCTTCGTGGAGGCCTAAACCGTGGTGCACCACTAGCGGCCGTGTTTGGCACGGAAACACATCGTCTACGGGACGGGACGATATCCCATGCCCCGCAGAGCCCGTGTCCGGATGCCGATCCTGATGCTCGATTGCCAGCTCGGATCAATGGCTCGTAACCGAAGAAGCGCTGTACACGAGCTGTGGCTCGATGGAAACCGCCAGTGCGAACCGGGGGACTTGACACAGCGCGTGGTCGTCGTTGTTGTTGTGCTGCGGTCCAAGAGGGCATTCCTGGCGGAGTTGCTGGACGCTCAATAGGAGGCTGGATAGGGCTAAGAGGCCGGGCATAAATTTCACGGAATGCAGTCTCCTGCACTTCAGAGGGACCGCCGTCAGTGCTTGATTTGACCGCCCCTTTGGGCGTGTTTGCGATTGGATCATAACCCTCGGGCCACGATAGTTTTATGGTGCTCACATCCTCGTCTGAGAATGAAGGAAGGCGATGAATCATGCCACTGATCGAGAATTCGCCTCTGATAGGACTGGCCTTTGGCGGGTGCTTCTGTACGGATGCTGAGGCCGAAGACGACGACAGGTCTGATGTTGAGCGTGGGCGGTTGAGCATCCTCACGGGAGATGGGGTACTAATCGTGCGTAAGGTCGCCGCCGACGACTTTTGTTCGATAATGGTGGTCAAGGCCGTCCCATGGCCGTAAAGAATTGGGGTATTGCCAACTGGTAATCCCACGCCAGAGTTCTCATCGTTGCCTAGTAGTGGTGGTGGTTCTTCAGTTGCTGAGGGCCGAGCAGAGCTGCCAATTGCCTGGCATTTCTCAATCTTGTATCCGCCGTCTTCGCTGGCATGGGATGAAACGTATTCAGCAGCAAATATTGAGCCGTGGGAGCTAGGGACGGATTCCGAGGAGTCTAGTCGTCGGGCAAAAGACTGTTTTCGACTAATTTGTTTCCCTGATTTGGCAGTAATCGTAGTGGGATTGGTATTCGTATGTGGTATGAGAGGTGATCGAATGCTAGCTGGAGCGTCCGAGTCGAGGAGGCTCTCTTCAGCCATGTTTTTTTTTGGATCAAGAACCATGAACCGTCTAGTCAGCGAGTGAAACTTCCAGCTACCGGACTCCAACAACTTCGTGATAAGCCTCCTCTGGCACGTTGGAAAGTAAAAAGCGAAAGAACAAGAATATTGTGGTTAAGTGGTTTCGATTAAGGTACCATAAGCTGTCGAGGAATCTCATCTACTAGACCTCTCCTGCACCCCCCAAGGCAAGAGCGATGGTTATCACTCTGGGCGCACCTTCCCATCCTGTCATCTTCCATTAACATAACCAGCCTAGCGCACCCTCAAAGTACTTCACGAGGTATCAACGCCCTCTGCTGCCAGCGCTTTCCTATATTCCTTTGACGCTTTATCTAGAGCGAAAATCGTAGGCTCCAGCATCTCCCGTACCACCTTCTCGCCGCCACCAACCAACTCTGGTTTATACTGCATTTTTTTGCCCGTCTTTTCCCATAGTTCCCTAATCTGTTGCTTTTGGCCTTTAATCACATCATTCCTCTCCTTTTCTGCATCCGCAGCCACCGCATTAATCCGATCCAAGGCTCTCTCCAATGTTTCTACCAACTTCGCCAATTCTCCAGCGCGGTCGGGATCGCCACATAAGAATACAGACCAAAAGTGATGTAAGAATTCAGTGGTGGTTGCGTGCGTAAGTGTAAGGCGATCAAAGAGAGCCTGAGACAGACCAGACAGGTTTGATTGAGGATCCGAGCCGTCCATTCGCGTTCTCTGCTGCGTGATGCCTTCGAATATTTGTTTCTGTGCATCGATGAAGCTACTTCTGCTCCCAACGTGGGGTTGCCTTTCTTCATCGTCATCGCTATCACTTTCTTCATTCACCCCAATCGCAGTGCGAAGATCAAGTCCACCAGCAGCGTCGGTGTCCATGAGCTCTGGGTCGAGGTCCGTATTTAATTCCATCAACAACTCATTCGGATCCTGTCTAGCATATACCGCTGCTTCAGCGGAGATTTGAGATTTATCATTCGAGAAGAATTGGCTCTGCTCTTTGATATTCAGCATTATTCGATTTTCTTCCTCTCCCCCTTGAAGATCTCGCAAGGCCAATTCGTTAAATGTTTTCTCATCCAAGCCGATCGGAGCCGATGGATCAACATCTGACTGCGCGACATTTTCCATTATCTTTTCGCTCAAACTGTTCAGTGTGCGGATAATTGGTGCTTTGGCTGATGACGAAGGCCTCATGGTAAAATCTTGACGATTGCCCCCTTTGCTGCCACCCTGGTTTTCCTCGTTGCCCTCTATGTCAATGACATGCGGGATATTAGCTGACGCCAATCTCTGGCCAAGGATGTCGGAGTTGGAAGCATCAAGATACCGGTCAAAGGTCGAGTCGGTACTATCGGCCTCCACAACACGTTCGCCCTTCAATTTCTTGAAGAGCCGACTGAGAAAAAATCTCGACCAGAACTCGCTTTCATTAAGTTTCGGGACATTTTCATCATATACCCTCTTGACAAGGGGATGCTGGCTAAATATAAGCTGCACTTGTTCTTTGCTGATGCGCAGCTTCAATTCGCCATCCTCCTGCCGGGGCTTTACGACCGAAAGGACGTTGTAGGCACCACGCTGCTGATTATTTTCAACAGCATAAGCCCGAAGAAGATTAATTCGAGTTGACCAGAACTGGGTGTTAAACTGGGTATTCGAGGTGGTGTCCGGCTTTGTGCGCCTTGCCTCCTCATAGGTTTGAAGTAGCAGCGGGTCTTTTCTCATCAATGCTTGCTGTAACTCAAAATCATTTTTCAGCTGGTTATCGTCGTACCATGCAGGAGTACCGGACGGCTTTGATGCAACGGCACTCGCAATAGCCATTGCACCAGGGGCGCCGTTGGCGCCATTGGTCTTTATAATGCTTGGCTCTCCCGCCTTCAGAGACGCAATTAGGCTGGTCAGGACGTCTTTTATAGCGTTTGATTCACTGCGAGGCTCCGATGGCGCGTTAAAATGGAAGAGATGTGTAACAGGCTCTGGAGCTTCAGGAGTCTTGACGAATATCTTGAGCATTACCTTCGCTGCAGTTTCCGGCGTCTGCTGGAGATCTTTGGTAAATTAGCTCATGCTGACCTCGAGAGCACGCCGGACATACTTGTAATATCAGCAATGTTAATGGAGATTCCGGCTAGACCTGCCGCCGTCGGCGTCCATACCATAGACGCCTGATCTGGTGATAGTGTGACAGTGCCATCTTTCTTTTTATAAGCGGCAGAACCTCTAGGGCTTGCCATGATGCCGAGAGAAGTCTGGGTTTATCCTTCCACACGGACGTTTGGGTGTGACTTGTGTAGCAGAAGTGAGGCTACCATTGTCTGCCTACATAAAGCAAGGCTCACGTTTGGTCACCTGGGCACTCTTTTTCTTGCTGTTGTCCAGCGATTTGCTCTCCAGGGTATTCCTGCTATGATTCACAATGCCCCCTTTGCTGCCCTAACCCAGCTTCTCTTTGTCGGACTCAGCACTAGTCGTAACTATGAAGCATCCGCGTTTGAGCTTTGAAACCTTTGAATGATCCACTGGCCATATATTCCATATAATCTTCAAGGTATAGGTCGCTAAAACGTATATCCGGTCGGCCGTCGTACCCGATTGCCAAGGCTACGTACTTGGAGTAAATTGGAGTAAAGCAAACAAATGGGCCAATAGAATTCACGCAACATGAACAAAATGACTGCTGACAAATCACCATCGGGATCCCCGGACTGCCGTTGGCTAGAACGCGACGAGAAGGCGAGGTTAGAGCCGAGTCCCGTGATGTCCCCTTGCCCGAGAAAGGTTATGCTGTCACTCGCTCTACAGAAGTTCCAAAGTCCCTATTATTTTATCCCTCATACCTCATTTATTCCTCCACAACCTGGAGCTGAATGATCGAACCTTCGTTTTCCAACTTTCCAATTGCCATTCCTGCGTTGATTTGACACAATGCTTAGAACTTCGTTTCGAAAGTCGAGCAGTCAGCTCTTGAGAGCTGGCTGCCAGGCACGCTCCTTGTCAGCCAACTCGAGCTCTAGAGCCACCATTTTCTCATCGCCCAGTCCTCTGAAGTCGTCAATCGCTTCAAAACGGCGTCCATTGGCGGTTGCCTCCCAAAAAAGATATGCTGCTGCCGTCGCCAACGCGCCGGAACCAAACGACAGCTTCCTCTCCGGCAACACGGCTAACTATATCGACGAGATGTACATGTCCTGGAAGGAGGACCCGTCGAGCGTCCACGTCTCGTGGCAAGTATATTTCAAGAACATGGAGAGCGGCGACATGCCAATGTCGCAAGCTTTCACACCTCCGCCTACCTTGGTACCTACACCTGCCGGTGGCGTCCCCTCGTTCATGCCGGGTTCGGCAACCGGACCCGGCAACGATGTCACAAATCACTTGAAGGTCCAGCTCCTTGTTCGCGCATACCAGGCTCGTGGACATCACAAGGCTCGCATCGATCCTCTCGGCATCCGTGGCGAGGCAAAGGAGTTTGGATACAGCAACCCGAAAGAACTACACCTCGACCACTACAACTTCACGGAGAAGGATCTTGATTCCGAATACACCTTGGGCCCCGGCATTCTGCCTAGGTTTAAGAAGGATGGCCGCGAGAAGATGACCCTGCGCGAGATCATCGCTGCTTGCGAGAACATCTACTGTGGATCATATGGTGTCGAATACATTCACATCCCAGACAGGGAACAGTGCGACTGGCTCAGAGAGCGCATCGAAATCCCACAGCCATACAAATACTCCGTCGACGAGAAGCGCCGTATCCTGGACCGTCTTATTTGGTCGTCCAGCTTCGAGGCTTTCTCCGCCACAAAATACCCCAACGACAAGCGTTTCGGTCTGGAAGGTTGCGAGACCCTCGTTCCTGGAATGAAGGCTCTCATCGATCGCAGCGTCGACTACGGTGTCAAGGATATCATCATTGGTATGCCCCATCGTGGCCGCCTGAACGTCCTCTCCAACGTCGTTCGCAAGCCGAATGAATCTATTTTCAGCGAGTTCGGTGGAACCGCCGCTGGTGAGGATGAGGGATCTGGAGATGTCAAGTACCATTTGGGAATGAACTTTGAGCGCCCAACCCCATCGGGGAAGCGTGTCCAGCTTTCTCTCGTTGCCAACCCTTCGCATTTGGAGGCTGAGGACCCCGTCGTCCTTGGCAAGACCCGCGCCATCCAGCACTACAACAACGATGAGAAGAACCACACCACCGCC
Organism: Pseudogymnoascus sp. BL308; assembly: GCA_001630595.1. NCBI lineage: Eukaryota > Fungi > Ascomycota > Leotiomycetes > Thelebolales > Thelebolaceae > Pseudogymnoascus > Pseudogymnoascus sp. BL308. The sequence continues at coordinate 63,686 of LMYD01000436.1, read as the reverse complement.
ATGGGTGTTCTCCTCCACGGTGACGCGGCCTTCGCTGCTCAGGGTGTTGTGTACGAATGCCTTGGCTTCCACTCTCTTCCGGCTTACTCCACTGGTGGTACCATCCATCTCGTTGTGAACAACCAAATTGGTTTCACCACCGATCCTCGTTTCGCCCGCTCCACCGCATACTGTACCGATATTGCCAAGGCTATCGATGCCCCAGTCTTCCACGTCAACGCCGATGATGTCGAGGCTGTCAACTACGTCTGCCAGCTTGCCGCTGATTGGCGTGCCGAGTTCCGTTCTGACGTTGTCATCGATCTCGTCTGCTACAGAAAGCACGGTCACAACGAGACTGACCAGCCTTCATTCACACAGCCATTGATGTACAAGCGTATCCAGGACCACGAGCCACAAATCGACATCTACGTTAACCAGCTCCTCAAGGACGGTACGTTCACAAAGGATGATATTGATGAGCACAAGAAGTGGGTTTGGGGTATGCTCGAGGAGTCCTTTGCCAAGAGCAAGGACTACCAGCCAACCTCCAAGGAGTGGACCACATCCGCCTGGAACGGCTTCAAGTCGCCAAAGGAGCTCGCCACTGAGGTTCTCCCACACCCACCAACTGGTGTTAAGAAGGAGACCTTGGAGCACATTGGTACCACAATTGGTACGGCTCCCGAGGAGTTCAATGTTCACCGCAACCTGAAGCGCATTCTCGCCAACAGAGTCAAGACTGTCAACGAGGGCCAGAACATTGATTGGTCGACTGCTGAGGCCTTGGCCTTTGGATCCCTCGTTACCGAGGGCCACCACGTCCGTGTCTCTGGACAGGATGTTGAGCGTGGTACTTTCTCTCAGCGTCACGCTGTCTTCCACGACCAGGCGGACGAGACCACCTTCACTCCGCTGCAACACGTCAGCAAAGACCAGGGCAAGTTTGTCATCTCCAACTCCTCGCTGAGCGAGTTCGGCTGCCTGGGCTTTGAATACGGTTACTCTCTCACATCGCCTAATGCCCTCGTTATGTGGGAGGCTCAGTTCGGTGACTTTGCCAACAATGCTCAATGTATTATCGATCAGTTCATCGCTTCCGGTGAAGTCAAGTGGATGCAGAGATCTGGACTTGTCATGTCCCTTCCCCACGGATACGACGGACAAGGACCCGAGCATTCTTCCGGACGTATGGAGCGTTACCTCCAGCTCTCGAACGAGGAGCCCCGCGTCTACCCAAGCCAGGACAAGCTGGACCGCCTCCACCAGGACTGCAACATGCAGATCGCCTACATGACCTCGCCGTCTAACTTGTTCCACATCCTCCGCAGACAGATGAACAGACAATTCAGGAAACGTAAGTCACACCCCCAAACCACCAAAATCACACGTACTAACTCAGCCTAGCTCTCATCATCTTCTTCTCCAAGTCCCTCCTCCGTCACCCGCTCGCGCGCTCCTCGATCGACGAGTTCGTCGGCGACACCCAGTTCCGCCCCATCATCCCCGAGGCCGAGCACGGCGGCGCCGCCGTCGAGCCCAAGGACATCAAGCGCGTGGTCCTCTGTACCGGCCAGGTCTACGCGGCGCTGCACAAGCACCGCCTCGACAAGGGCATCACCGACACTGCCATCACGCGTATTGAGCAGCTCAACCCCTTCCCATGGCAGCAGGTCAAGGAGAACCTCGACAGCTACCCCAACGCCGAGACCATCGTGTGGTGTCAGGAGGAGCCGCTCAATGCCGGCGCGTGGACCTTCACGCAGCCGCGTATCGAGACCATCCTCAACGTCACCGAGCACCACAACAGGAAACACGTCATGTATGCTGGACGTAACCCGAGTGCCTCTGTGGCCACGGGTCTCAAGGCCAGCCATCTCAAGGAGGAGAGCGAGTTGCTCGAGATGGCCTTTGAGGTTAGACAGGAGAAGCTTAAGGGAGAGTAGATTAGCGCTGGTGGATAGATGATTAATTTGAAGTCCCGGGAAGATGAGCCGGGTAGATGGACCTAGAGATGTTTATGTAACAAGATGGGTTGGATTGGATGAGAATGGGAATCGGGGTGCGGATAAAGGGGGTTGGTTGGTGGGTTTCGTTTGTCATTGGCATATATGGGAGCTCTACGGAGTGCGGGCCTCATTGTATTATTGTCTTTGTTGTGCATCAAAAAATGAAGCCTACATTTTTCGTTCTAGCTATATTTTTTTGTATAAAACCAAATGCCATATAGAAGCCACGTGTGATAGTCGTTCCTCCCTGATATAAATGTGAGGATGTATATCCTCAATCGTTCCTGCCGTAGATAGAAGGCAAGGTCTTGGGGGAGGAGCGGAAGGAGCCGTACTAACGTTTGTTTACTTCCACCCTTCGTGCCTTCCTGATATAAAAATCAAGGTTTCAGGAGGAAGCGGAAGGAGCCGCACTAGTATTTGTTTACCTCCCGCCCTTCGTGCCTTCCCTATATAAAAAAGGAGGTTTCAGAAAGAGGCGGAAGGAGCCGCCCTGCCGCCGTTTGTACCTTCCTCTTTACTGCTTGATACAGAAAGATGAAACTCACTAAGTATCACGTGATCCATACCACATACTGAATTATAACACTATTCAGTTCTCGAGAAAGGGTGGATTCCTTGGCTATAAGCATACATATCAAAACCTTCACACCCAAGCACGAAGAGGCACAATAGCAAAGCCCGTTCTAGAAAACTACCCATCCAAGGTAAAATAAGCTTATTGTACAAAAAATCCATATCCTCGCAGTTATACACAAGCCCGCCTTAACTGTCTCGAGTCCCAACCGCACAACGCACACACCCAGTATACCCCCCTCCTCCTGTCTATACCCTCACCTCCAGTCCGCCCACCGATGCATGCACCCGTCCTACCCTAACCCTCCCGCCAAAAAAAAACGAATGCAAATGAGAAGAATGGTAATATGATAGCCGCCCCTCTCCCGCCAGAAACAGAAGAGCGGCAGTAAAGAGAGGAGAGAGATTAGAGTAATCGTCGGCAAAAGCGGAGGGTTTGGGGGAATTATGTGTATTTTTTTGTTTTTTATGTTCTTGTGGTCTTTTTGTGCACGTTTTGAGGGTACGGTATCCACGCCGCTGCTTTTTTCTCCTTCTTTCTTCTACCAAAATGACCCCGTGTGTAGAGCGCGACAAGAAACGAGTAAGCCCACCAGCGCTAGCAACCCCGCGCGCGCCCCCAAGAATCAGCAGAGTCGCATGCGCGAACTCTACATGATGATAGAGGGGGTGTCGACGTTAGCCTTGATAGTCTTGTGAGGCAGGACGGAGCCGCCGTTGACGTAGATCTCGTCAGCGATGGTGACGTCGTCGCCGAGGACGGAGACGTTCTCGAGACGCGCCCACTTCCCGACGCTGGAGTTCCAGCCAACGATCGTGGACTTGATCCAGGCGTGGTCCTTGACCTTGCTACCTTGCAGAATGACGCAGCGCTGGAGACGCACGCCGTCGCCGATGACGACGTCGGGGCCGATGGTGACGTTGGGGCCGATGCGGCAGTTGCGGCCGATCTTTGCGGAGGGGTCGATCAGCACGTTGCCGCCGTGGACGTAGGGCGTGCTGGTGGGTGTGAGCAGCTTGGAGTTCTTCTTGCTGAGGGAGGCGAGGTAGAGGCAGGTTCCTGAGAGGAAGTCTTTGGGCTGGCCGACGTCCATCCAGAAGCCCTCGAGGTCGAAGGAGTGGAGTTGCCCGTCTGCGCACATGGAGGGGAAGGTCTCTTGCTCGATGGAGGTTGGGCGGAGCTCGATGCGTTCGAGGACGCTGGGGTTGAGGATGTAGAGACCGGCGTTGATTCTGTTGCCGACGAACTCGACGGGCTTCTCGACGAAGCGGTCGATGCGCGAGTGGTGGTTGGGCTTGTGCACGACGACACCGTATTTCGACGGCTCCTCGACCTTGGTCACGATGATGGTGCCCTCATCTCCGTGGGCTTTGTGGAAGGCGGCTAGCTCCGCGAACGGGTACTCGCAGATGACGTCGGAGTTGAGGACGAAGAATGGCTCGTTGTTCTTTCCGAGGGTCTTCTCGGCGAGCTTCAGCGGTCCTGCGGTGCCCAGGGGCTCCGTCTCGATGGAGAATGTGATCTTGACGTTGTATTGTTCTTCGTACTGTAGGTAACCGCCAGTCAGCTGGCTGCGCAGGGAGGAGGTATATTCAGGACGGGAGACGCACTTCGGCAAGGTACTTCTCCATAACCTCAGGGCGGTAGTTGACGGCCAAGACAATGTCTGTTACGCCTGCGGCTGCCAGAGCCTCAATCTGATGCAGGATCATGCGCTTGTTGCCAAATTCCACCAGTGGCTTGGGCAGTGTAAGGGTCTGTCATTGGGAATCAGTCATGGTTCGATTTATAGAGCTCGAATTCGTCGGTGGGAACGTACGAGTGGGCGCAGGCGCGTGCCAAAGCCGCCGACAAGAATGAGAGCTATACCCCAAGTTAGCCATTGCCCTGATACGAGGGGATCTGTCTGACTGCTAGCTGCTTACCCTTCATGGTGGATGGTTGTGAATTAAGAGCGGTATGCGCAAATGTGTGGTGGTTCCAGGGGCGAGAGAGCTACCCCACCGTGTAGAGTAGGAGAGCGAGCGGCGTGTTGGCCTGAATGCAAAGGTAGCGAGGGACTTGATATCTCAGTAAGTGGTGCGAGGGGGATGTTGGACGACGAGATATGGTGTTGCAGTGGAGTAGATTGAGTAGTTTTGGGTAGTATGGGCGGAAGTGAAAAGAAGGATAGCTTTCCCGTTTCCCGTAGACTTGAACTGGTACGAGTAGTTCAGAGGGACGATCAGATGTGAGGCCACCTTGCGGGTGATCACTATATTTTGAGGTCCAAATTTCCTTGAAAGGGGGTACGCTAAGATGGCTGGGTCCAGATGGGAGGGGTGGTTAGGGGGGGAGAAGGGGGGGGGGTAGGGGGAGGAAGGGAACTGGGAGAGGATAGTGGCGCGGCGACACCTTATTTTACGGGTACTAAATTGAATTCACGGCGTATTTAACACTGCAATTTACTGAGTAAATTACTATGAATTACTAGAACCACTATGAATTAACAGGAGTGCAAACAGAAGCAGAAAATAAAGAGAATAAATCATTATTTAAAATAATAAATAAAAATAGACAATAATACCGTATTGGCTCGTAATTAGCAAATCACGAGGCACTGGAGTATACGAGGTTGTTGGTTTTGGCCACAGTGACCCTTTTTTATATTACTGTACTGCATCCGTAATTCGTACTGGATCGTGGTACTCGCCTGCTCATTACTCGATCGCTGGGAAAGTGGGGAAATTGTCTGAGCGTGGACAAAGGATTGGGCGTCACTTCCCTTACCATAGCACTCCCACTCACCGCCCAGATCACATGACACCCTACGAAATGTACCCCAACCCTACCAAATGTCCGCATTCCGCTCTCTGTGGAAATTCTGCGCTTTTGGCCGTTTGTGTGTGCTGCGTGCGTCGCAACCAATCTGCGTGTCTAAACGTGTCTGATGTCTCTGACTGGCTCAATCCAGTATCTCCCCCCCCAACTGCCCCCCACATACGCTAACAATAGCCCTGTTTGTCTCATATCACCATACACCGTTGTGGTCCAATGCTGGATGAGGGCATGCTCTCCACGAGGTTGGGAAGGCCTTTCAGACAGTCGTCTCACTGCAAGGCTGAGCTTCACTAGAGTACACACACACTTGACGACATGGGCACAGGGGTAAGGCACACACAAAAGGCGAAACGGATATTCATTTCGAAGGCCGTTGTTCCGAAAGCCCTCATCGACGCTCCCATCCATCATGAGTAAAACAACACACACTATAGCCACCCCAAGGTCGTGATAACGTACGCTATGGATATAATGATAAGTAGTAGAAAACAAAAAAACTCTGAATTTGCCCCGCTAAATGCAATTTGCTCAATGGCAACGTCAAAGCACGTGGTTCCAAAAACAATGATGTCTGAGTCTGAGGAGATGTGCCGGACTGCGTTCTAGCTCTCTGTCTCTGATGGTGGTCTCTTGCTCTGAGCTCTGCTCTGCCAAACTGGTGCCCCCAGATCCGTCCGGGCTGCGTGTCAAGAAGCGAAAACAAGAAGGAAGTGGCCTCTCCTGTTGAAACGGCTGCATAAGAGTTGCCTCTGTGCTGTGCGAGCGGCAGGTCCTGTGAAGCCCGTGCCGCGCCGTTGTGGATGTCTTAAAAGGTAAAATATCAAAAATGCGGATATAAAAATCGTTAAATGTCGTAAATGTCGTTAGTTAAAAGGGGGGAGTAAACAGGTCGTAATGCGTTTAAATCTTCGTTGGTTGGAATTTTGGCAATTTTGGAGATGCGGAGACGGAGTGGATGTGGAAACAGGGAAGGATAATAGGTAGTCCAGCGAGTCCGGGGTTCGGAGACGCTCGCTGGGGGAGATCTCGGCTTTGAGGGCAAATGAGAATCGATGTGAGTCTCTATTCGTAGGATGATGTCGAATCGCTGTTACTCGGGCTGGGCGAATGGCGGCTGGGGAGCCTGCCTCCACCCCGTCTCTTGTGGCGCGATCCCCCCTCAGTGGCGGGAAGCCCCTGGACGACCCCGTTCCTGGCCAGCATCCCGCCATTGACAGAGAAGTTGCGGCACACCATGAATGCCCGCATGGCAGCGTTCTCCTGCGCCAGCTGATCCGATTCGTACGCTAGGTCGGTACGGTACTCTCGTCCATTGACGAGCACGAGACAGGTGAAGCCGGAGCTGCTTCGGTAGACCTCGTACATGGGGTCCCTCCACCCGCGGCGTTGGCACAAGCCTATACACAGCATTAGCATTCGTCAACAAGCCACTGGACCCTGCGAAAAAGGAAAGCCGTCATGCCCAGAGGCAGGCACCAACGTCGCCACACTCTAAATCGACGTCGAGACGCAGAAGCGTGGTACATCCCAGTTAGCCCTCCCCGTGGGATGACACTACGTTGGGACCTCATATTAAAATGATGCCCAAGGTAACCAGCAACGGGAAGGCGTCTGCAGGCACGCCTCAAGTACGACTTGATCCCGGTGGCAATATGTGTGAAGAGATAACATACCATCAAGATATTGGATATAGAAGCCGCCCATCATGATTCTGCGCAGGCAAGATCTTGTCTGACCCTTCTACTCAGGGGCTACGTCGATTCAATGAGGTTATCACAACCCGACTGCAGGGTTTCTTTTTGCCCAAGACAGCCCTACAAGGAAAAACCCCAAGGTCAAAGTCAATTGACTTTTCTTTTTGTGATATTGAGGCAGGAGTACTGCAGCTCGTTGTCAATAAAGATCGATAAGGCTGAAAAGGGTGGGCGACGGCGTGGTAAAAGAGGAGTGAGGCGGTTCTGTGGTTGACTTGGAAGATCTTGGGCAGGATATTTTCGTCCGTCAAGGCGAGACATGTGTGATTTATTGCCCACGCCTAAAGTTAGCGTACCGCAAGGGTAGGTGGGATCAATCGGTTCTAAGATTCCAAGGGGACATCAGATAGGGCGAGGAGTCGAGCCAGATGCACGAAGGTCTGCGGCTCAAGAAGGTGTGACCCATATTGATGTGCTGGCGTATGCCGTTGCCAGTTGATGAATTCCTGATATTAGCCAACTCCACCACAGTTATGGCGGGGCACAGGAGGGGTGATCTCGAACTGTTCAGAGGCAGGATGCTGCTATCTGACCATATGTGCATTTGCTAGAGGGTACTGGCTCTGCAGCACTGGTGGCGATATAGACAACGCGTTTCCACACCCTCCGGCTATGTACATCTCTCTTTGAGACTTATGCCAGGCAGGAGGGGCAACAGGGAGGGGCATTCGTTTTTCGCAGGGGGCGATCAATCAGACTGGGGCTAATGCCAATTGAGCATGGCAGACCCCAGAAATAACACGAAATAGACGTTCTGAGACTATGGGGCATCTCTAGATCAAGGCTGTCCTAGTGCTGCATCATGCGATATGTATCTTTAGCAGTGGAACAGGCCTACTTCTCGAACATAAGCGCATCGCTGAGCCTAGTGCGAGGTCTTGCCAGGTCTTGCCCCGCACGGCATCGGTGACCGTCAAGAGGAGTGTATACATCGGACCGTTGCCCTTGGCATGTAATGACTGGAGCACGACTTGACACGAAGTCGGTGAGAAATAGAGTGCATTGGCCAGTGGCTGGTAGACCAACTCATCAAGCAACGAGCGAAACAGGACGGAAAATGGTGAGTGGAAGGAAATGCGCGAGGCAACCAGACATGCTTTTCGACTAGCCCTGGACAAGGTTGTGTGTGTATGCATTATGAGCTGGCAAGACGCTTGATGAGCCCGAGTAAGACCGTTTTCTGAAATTACGACTTCAGCACAGGAGTAGTAAATGCGGGAAGATCCAAATGTATTGCAATGCATGAAAATGGAGAATAGCTTGTTGGAAGTAACCCCGATCGGAAGTCCGATTAGAAAACATTATCTACATCCGATCGGCTCTCGCGCTCCGACTGTTTGCACATCTTTTTTTTTTTTTTTGTGAACCAAGCACCTCGGGAACCCAGGCGTACGGTATGTGTGCCCTTAGCACACTTTCGAGAGATCGTGCTGAGATCATGCGAAGAACCCTGGAAACCGCACTTTGGGAACCCAATTGACGGCAGAGTTGAGGGGTCGAGTGTGCCGTTGGCGGGCAGGGAAGCAGGCACAAACAAGCCAAGGCCAAAACCTATCGGATATAATTAAGTCATATGGGGCCTGCACACACAGGACTCCATACTCCATATTCCATACTGGCCAGTAGAGTAGTAGTTTATTGTACAGAACAGTACACCGGACCGTGGCGGATAGAGGACTGCACTCGTGTGGAGCGATGGAGTGCTGTACCCGTACGAACCACTGTATGGCGTACTGTATGGAGTAACTGTACTCCGTATTGTAATGTATGTATGGTTTTCCATGCGGCCTGCGCGGCTCGCGAAAGTTGCAGTGCATCGCGAAACCTCGTAGAGTTGTTTGATGGGCGGGGCAAGTACCTCCATATTCCGCAACGGCTGTCTCGCTATCTCTCGAGAGTCAGAATTGCCCGTCTCGTAATTCGTCGCGATTATATGTCGCCGACTCCAGGGCCCGGTCAATTGCTGCAGCTAGAGGCGCGGCCACTGGCCGACATCTGCACGTCGCAGGCCATGGCATGTTATGTGCAGCAGAGCACTGTATAACACAGTAACAGGTCCAGGATCGCGCAACGGGCGTCTCTGGGTGAGACACGATAGAGCAGAGCGCGTATCCCGGTATCCCCGTAACAATTGATCAATCTTGCCCCTCATAAAACGTGGCGACACGATGTATAGAACGTTGAGGGTATACCGGCGATGCTTCCTGGAGAACTTGGCGGGGACGGAGGTGACTTTTTGGCGCCGAGTTGCAATCGGCGCTGTGGCAGGGGTCCGTGGTTCGCAATTGGCCGCTTAGGGGTTATGGGGGTTACTCTACAGAACTGGTACGACGACAATGCGTCGTCGTCCTTGCCATGTCTTGCAGTTTGAAGAGATGCATCCCAGCCTTTTGTTGCACCTCCCAATTTCGTCAGATAGAAAGGCTCCCCCAGACTCTAAATATCTCATACACATGCGCATAATAGTTGTAGGCCAACAATATCCATTAGATAGAATGGCCTCCTGGAAGACCAGGGTTATCTCATCACTCAATTCTCCATGCAAGCCCGGCAGCAAATCCATAGCCGCCAACACATCTGCACGACATTTTAGTCCTCCCGCACCTCAAGACTTGATTGTGAGCAGATGAGTGGATATGGCTTTCCTATTCGTGCTGCACATCGGACGACTAGAGAGGCCGGTGTTCTAACTACAGTCTCTCTCTCAACTACTTGGAGATCCTCCTGAGCCTCTCCTTACATCAAGCACTCGGGCCAAGCCGACGTGATCAAAGGAATCACACTGCATAACCGAGACCGAACCGTTCATTTACAGATACAATCATATGACTACCCAATTTCTGGGTATTTCCAATACCACAGCGGCTCGACGGGTCTATCCGCCCATGCCTTTCCTCTGAGACCATAGAGCCCCTGGAATAGCTGCCAACGCATCGGCTTGGATCCAAGCTCCCCCGCGCTAGCCCCCAACCCCTCAGTGGCCGCCTTCTTTGCGGCCCACCCCTTTCGAACTCATGCCGCTGGCCATTCAGGAGACCTTCAGACAGGACTCCGAATGCCAACTTCGTGAAGGATGCTCACGAAAATGACTCTTGGCTGTCGCAGTATTGCATCACCCTCTCCGCAATTCCCTCAGGTATGACGTAGACGGGGTGGATGCTCTTGACCCGATCTTCCTCGTCGAAAATCTGAGCATAGCCGTCGTCCTGCTTCCTCGGATACGTCTCTGAAGTCCAGCCAAGCGAGGTCAAACTGTCATCAGTTGGAGCCTGTAAAGACCACTTGTGCTGAGCCGAGCTGAGTCCGACTAGCAAATAACATGTATGATACCCATCCGAAAACCTGTATTCACTCGTTAGCAAGTGAACAAACTGTGAGCATGTGGCGCTCGGAGTCATACATTCCGGGTTTGTCCCGCAACCCCCCACGCTTGGAGGTGTCTTGTCCACAGCACAAGATATATCGTGTCAGTGCTTCTCGGCTATAGAGGCTGTCATTATGGGTGATCTCTTCTCTCTCAGGTGAACCCGCAAGACACGCGTCGAGCAGTGGCCAGCAGCCACCAATCCAATGAGAGTAACAACCATCCACAAGCTTATTCGTGCGCCCGGCGAAACCTCCTTCTGGCGCGTACTGGCGAGAAGAGAGCCATGATATGAGCGTCGGCACATCCAGGTATTTCGGGAGAGTTTCACGCGGGTCTCCGAGGATACAAAGGCACGCAAGGGCACAGAAGGCATACGCGCCGTGGGCCTCTGTGTCTGGGCGGCTGGCAATACCACCCTCATATGTTTGACCTGTGCTCGTCAGTATTCGCCACAGGCGTTAAAACAAGACAACGTACATCGTGACACATATTCTCCGAGACCTGTAAAAAGATTGAAATTTTCATCCCCCTTGGCCGGTGATCCCTCGGCCAGGTGAAGAGGAAGCCTGAGGAGCTTCACCAGCATCGCGGCACAGTATGCACCCCTATAAATGTTAGGTCATAGTCAAATCGCTGATTATGTGCATGTAATCACCTGACATCAACCTCTCCTCCGATAGACATTTGAAATCCTCCATCCGGCTGCTTTAGCTTAGACAGCCATTGCCACATTGCCTTCCGGTCAATAGCTTCAATTGCATCGTCACCTCCAACCATGGCCAACGAGAGAACTGTAGCATACGTTGTTGCCAGATGGCTCATCTGGCCATGACCGCCTCCAAAACCCCCAGTGGGATTCTGGAGTGGCCCGACGGTGCTGATCAGTCGTTCCCTATACTGACTAACGTCCTCTCCCAGAGCACCCAAGGCAGTGAGCGTCCAGTAAAAGAACCACGGACGAGCAGCATCAGCTCTAGTGAATGGTGCAGGCAGTGGGTTCAGTTGCTTGTGGCAGAAATTGACGTGCTTTTCGCGGAGTAAGTGCGGGACTCCATGCTCGTTGTAATAGCTGAACTGATCCGACTGGGCAGAAAGAAATGGAGCGCATGTCTCTACAACATCATCTTGCTTCTCTGAGGTTTCTGTTTCCAGGCGGTCATGGATCGGTGGCTGCTGGGTGAAGAGACTGGGAATCTGATATGTGGTCGTCATGGTCACGGGACTGGCGGGTTCGTCTTGCCAAATTTCTTCCTCTGCTGACTCTGTGCCCGAAGAAAGTTCGTCGAGCGATAAGCTTGGTAGGTTCTGAGAAATGTTGCCTGTGTTATCACTCGAGCTCTCTGCCGTTTCTGTTGGTGGGGGGCGTGGTGAAGTCGGTCGCGGGGTCGAAGGTGAAGACATAGCTCGCGGCACAAAGCGCACTTTATGGAGTTGCTTTGGTCTCTGTGATCGCTTGACGGGATATGACATGAGTGGAACTTGTCATTTCGCCATGGGATTGATATATGATAGAAGGCTCTTGCTATTGTTCTCGTGTGAATCGGTCGTTTGTGGCTAGCTCGCTTACAGACAAAGAAGTAAGGACGGCCTAGACGCGAGGATCGGAAGCTGATTATGGCGTAGATACTCGGCAGAACCCCATGAAATAAACCTCTTCTGCTACAACATTATACTCTGAGAAACACATATTCTAGTCGGCGTAGTTATCAAAACGATATTGCTTCTTTAACTCACGTGAATTTAACCTCATGTGACTAAAATCATTTTGGGCAAGGTTCGATCGATCCACGCTTTGATCACCAAATGAACTGGACACAAATCGGCAAAATAAGGTTACCTCGGCGGCTGAGGTTACACCACCAATGCTCTATGGGCAAGCTGTGTAACAATGATCTCGGAATGTTTGTTTTCCAGAATGAGTATCGTACAGGAGCAATGCAATCCTCTTAAAATGGTCTTTCGATACCTCACTGATTATGTCAGTCCCTGAGGATGAAATGCCAAGAGTGTGCGGTGTGCTCTATAGCCCCCTCCATCCGTGTCTCACCACACATTCCGTTTGTCTTATCAAATTGGCCAATAGCAACAAGGTGCAATTATTGTCCGCGATGCATAGTCCCGTCACTGTTCGGGAAGTGTCTGGCTAGGTCTAGGGGATGAGACTTGACGGGATCTCAACTCTACCATCTCGGCAGTTGTTTCATGAACCGTCTGATCCCCAATCGATGACAACGTTGGCACTGGATTCACCGAAGAGCCGCTACCTCATGCACCAAGTAATGGCTAATGAGTATGATCCTGACAGCTCATATATATTTTTATGTGCCGAGCCACCCGATTTCCGATAACCGTATTACTCCACGATCTTCGCGGGAGTTCCTTTGACAAGGAGTGCTCGCAGTTAGTTACCAAAGCTGGGGATTTAGACAATCACGATGACGACGCTTACGACCTTGTGGAACCATGCTTTGCATACTTTAGAGACTGTACGCCGCATGTACCGAAAGATCTCACTTTAGAAGCATTCTACTACTATCCACCAACCTATCACCTGAATGAAGCTTGTCGTCTCAGGGCCGACTCTTTATCCCGAGGCTACACAAGATTATCACACTATCGATCCGTTCGTTCTGATGACCCCGTTGCGAGACCTTCCACAATTTCTGCGTGTCTCTCACTGACGGCATCTGAAATCCAAATCGTCGCTCCAATTAGCAACCAATATGACTATATGTCCGAAATTCCTCCAAGGGCAGTTGTTAGAGACGGCCAGGTCAAGTTCTTAAGGCCTCATTTGACAAGAGCCAAGTTACCAGGGAAATCGAGCCAATTTGAAGTGCAAAATAAGAGTGACCGGCTTTCATAGTATTGTGATATCCGGAGATGCTACGATGACAATCAGGTCCGCTGTTTGACCTCTACCTTTAGTCGCCGAGCCGTTGGACAGTCTCCAATGCAAGATGGTCTCGGAGCGTCATGCCAAGTGGAAACAGCAGGCCACAGACATTGTCACCGAAATAAATTCCCACGATATTGTGTGGGGTGATGTTCATCCTGGGAATGTCTGCATTGATAAAAACTTTGATGCTTGGATGATGGATTTTGGTGGGGGATGGATTGAGAAGATTGTTGAAGGCTGATACAACGGAAGGGAATTGGAAAGGGGTCCGGAGAATCTTTGATGAATGGATTTCTCGGGACCTGGACTCTGAATGATATTCTATTCTGCACTCTTCGTGAGTAAGAAGTGACAATATCAAGTGGGACGGCGATAGGGTTTCATCAGAGTCAACGTGACATACCCCAGAGGGCGCATGATCACGTGAACGTGGGGGTTCAGAAGTACGGTTTCTTTGAGACCGAGACGGAGAGACTACTCGAATAGTTCCGTTTGTAAACAATAGCAGAGCGCGCAATGCGCCATGTGGGTTGACGGGCGCCTGCATGGAGAAAAACCAGTTGGTTTCACACTCGGCAAATCAGCGAAAGGTGGAGATCCAAGATGGTACGACGGAGTTATAATAGCCACATTAAGAAGTGTGGCGATTGGACAACCCCTCATTTGCGGCAACACCGAGATCCTGCCTGCATCCCGCGTCCACGACACTTCGGCAAGCGGGCAACTGCAGTCTCATCTTCACGTTTCTGTGTGTGCGTCTCCTACGGGCTGCCTGCCGTGGCTCCCTGAGGTGTCCTTGAGAACGGGCATGCTGTCGTGGGAGTGTGTTTCTATATGGGGATTGCAGAAGTGCACGATCCCACAGGAATGGGTTTTCCGCAGCCGCCAGAGAAAAAAAAGCTCTGTGCGTGGCGAGGTGAGATCTTTGCAGGCGCTAAGAGACTCAAAACGCCTGCGCTTGCCTGCTTGGGGGGCTGGATGAGGTTTTGTCGCGGGATATGGCGCCGTGCTAAAGAGCTTGGGCGTTGAAAGATTTACCCCATTCCATCATTTCATCCGTCCCCTGCCACGGTTTTACCGCAGCATGACGGTCCGTAATGCACGTAAGCTCGACGATGGCACTGTCACTCATCCGGCGATACAAGCGAACGACAGGAGGGAATCTATACGTGTCAATTGGCTACAGCCTGACGAGACCGACGAGAATGGAGTACATTACCAAGTACGTATACCACCGTGGTGCATCGTACAGCAGCAGAGTGGTCGTGGACTGGTCGTAGACCACGCTGTAGTGCATGAGGGGCTGGGATCGAGGTTTGTCGTTGGTTGTTGAGCACAGGCGGGGTCGTACGGGGTGGCTGGGGTTCATCCCTCCACTCCCTGCCACTCGCTCACAATCCCTCTACTCCGCTGTGTCCGCCGTGTGTCCGCCGTGTTAAACTAACCCAAGCGTCCGAAAGTCCCATCCACAGTTGGCGCTTCGCTTCAGGGTTGCGGGTCCTTTGGGGACTAGCGCGTACGCAGTGCTCACCGCCAGTCTTCCTCAACACCGCACATGATTTGGGGGTCAACTCCGCCAGTTCCCAGGCCCACCCTCACCAACTCCTCCACCAAACCTCACCGCAACATCATGTTCTTGCAAAGGAACTGGCGGTGTCGTTGACACTTCTTCGTACAATACCATTGATCATCCCCCACAAAAGCCCTCAATCCGTCACAATGGCGTCTAGTCTTGACTTCTCGACGGATGGACTTCTCGGCCTAGATTTCGATGCCAGAGAACTGAGATACCCATACTCCAACACGAATATGACAGCAAGGAGCTCGTGGCCGCTGGCCTTGGATTTGTCGCTGGGTCCCGACGAGAAACACGGTTCACCACCCGCGCATAACGACAACCAACAACACCAGTATCAGACTGCCCAACACAACTCGCCCACTCTTCTATCGGACTGGCCTGTGCACCAACAGCCACAGCAGCTTCAGCAACAGTACCTTCAAAGCAACGCGATGATGGGGCCACAGTACGCACCGTTCGATGGCAGCTTCCAGCAGAATCTCCAGCACTCACCGATCGACTACCACATCCCCACGACGCAGGCTGCCCTCGAGGCAAGTCTCCAGATGGACGCTCCCTTCAACAACAAGGCAGGCCTCCAGTTAGACGCCCCCTTCAACAATATGGACCAGGCCCAGGATGCGCAGGCACTTCAGTGGGATATGGGGCTAGCCAACTGGCAGGACTTCCAAAATGCCATGTTCACTTCCAACCACGGCCTCCCTATGCCCGGAGTAGGACGACAGAGTCTCGGCAGCAATTCCCCCACCGGCACATACCTCGAGGTACATTCATTACCCAGTTCAAGCAGTGACCACGGGTGGACCGCTGTAGACTCCTACCAGAACTTTGACACATTCCAACAAGCGCAAAACGCAGCTATCTTCAACCCAGGGCAGACCTTGCACCTACGCAGCCATTCGGATTCATCCCAGTCGGACGCCACGGCACCATTCCCGGACACAGGTTTTGGCAGCTTCGAAGAGGTTACTTTCCCGCCATACTCCCCCTACTCGCCGGAGTCCGACACGTACTTAGACTTGAACACCCATCGTAATTGCTTCCACGGAGAATCCCACCACCACTCTCATGACATCCACGAAATCGTCAGTCCTGCCGCCGCCGTCGCTCCTGTTGCCATCAAAGTTCCTTCGACCCGCCAAATGGCTTCTGGAAGCTCCTCTCCTCCACCACGGAGAAACTCTGGTGCGAGTGGGAAGAAGAGCCCTACAACCAAGGCCACCAAGCCCGTTATTCGTCGCACGTCAAATGGAAAGAAGGACACAGAGAAACGCGTTGGCAGGAGGAAGGGCCCGCTACTACCTGAGCAACGCAAACAAGCTGGCGAGATCAGGAAACTGCGTGCCTGTCTTCGTTGCAAGTTCCTGAAGAAGACCTGTGATAAGGGCGAGCCTTGTGCTGGTTGCCAGCCATCCCACGCCAGGTTATGGCAAGTGCCTTGCACCCGTATCGACATCAAGGATATCGCCTACTTCATGAAGGACTGGAAAGCCGACTATGAACGCCATGTTGGCCGCGGCGTCAGTGTCTACAACATCAAGGGATTTGCGGAAAGTGAAGAGCTCATGTGGATCACGCACGGCTACGGTTTCGCCATCCCTATCATGGCACGCGAAGTTTACGTCACTGATGACAGCTGCTTCATGATTGACTGGACCGAATCGATCCACGAGGAGCCGCTAGAATTCGATATCCGCACTGAGCGTATGTCGGCTGGCTCCGAGGGCGTATCGAAGGAAGCCTTGTCGGAATACCTTGACCAGCATCTTGAAGGCCCGTTCGAAGACTTCATTGACAACCATTTCGAAGGCACTCCATTTATCACTGAGATCCTAAAGACCGCGCATCGCTATTACCGCAAGGAGAAGCTCCCAGTCATCCGCAAGGCACTAAAACTAGTCTTGGCCTACAACCTCACATTACACGTCACCATGGTTCAACATCAAGGTGAAGAGCGCGAGATGGAGGGAAAGATTGATGACGAAGAGTCTAAATTCTTCGGAAAGACCTTCGCCCCTGTTATGATCAACTTCCAGATCAAGATGGCTCTTGCAGACATGTGGCGTGAGCTGCAGAAGGATGTCCTTGAGGAACTCTCTTCATTATACTCCAGCGTTTACAGCGGTGACCGCTTGAAGAACTGGCCTACCATCTTCATGATTGCCTCAATCCTCCTTGCTGTCTGGGAAGAGATGCAATTCGACTGCCACTATAGAGTACCCGACCCAGCATCCGTGGACAAATTCTGCACCGACATGGAGACCACACCAGTCGGTGTCATTGTGGGTCTCTTCCACGCCATCTCACAAAAGCTGCCTGCGTTTACGGAGTGGGAGACAAGACGACATGGACAACTTCTGAACAATAACGTCGCTGTTTGCGACGCTATGACAGAAATGAGATCCCATGTTTCTAAGCACGGTAAGCATTTACTCCTAAACATTCAAGTCAACATTTACTGATTATTTCTGCAGAGGCCTACTTGAAGTCGCGCGCGGACTGCAGGTTTAACCGTGATGACTTCGACTGTCTGTCGAACAAGTTCCTATCAAAACTTGTCATCCGTGCCAACTAAACCCGCTACTCTCCGTCCCCGACGATGCAAGTCCCTGATTTGCAGGCGTATATACACCTATAACCCGCCCGCATCCTCGCCCCTCGCACCACTTCCGCCACGACATAGGGAGTGGCTGCTATTATTTTCTTTGATTTGTTTTGATTTATGACACTTTACCCCATCACGCACAGCGAGCGGATTTTTCTCTTGCCCCCGATTCATTTGTCGATTTTTAAAGAGCATAGCGATTTTACGACAACAATTTTTTTTACGAACGTTTGTGACGATATGAGCATCATGATATCATGGCTGATGGGTGGATAACGGCCGACACCTTGGTCCATGGGAAAGGCGCTGGCTCGGCTCCTTGATGGATCCCAGACCGGCAGCCATATACAGACGTGGGGAGGAACGCATTTCATGCGTGATGATTGATTTGAATTATGGGAGGAAGGATTTTTATGAAGAGAAGATTTAAGATTTAAGATTTTACGATTGATAATGCGAAATGGGGGCGGATGGCTTATCATCGTCTGGCACGGGCGATTTACTTTTTCGATCTGGGGCCTATGCATCTAAGTAGACATAGCCTAGACGATATACATATAGCGAGGAAGAAACAAAAAAAAGTTCTACCTATGTTGCTTTCATGATTGATCAATGTGAAGGTGTCTTGTGACGTGATTCTGGGCGTCATAACTGAAATTAGATAGCAGGTACTACGTGCCTTAGTCGTCTCCTTCCTTCTTGGGAGCTCCGGAAGAAACGGTGTAGGATGGATCGTAACATAGCCACATCCAGGCCCCCCAGTATACCAGGAAGTAACCTGGATCCATCAGTCGCCATCTTACCGCCCTTACCGCATGTAAGCCCCGCGGTTAAATACGAAAGCTGATAGGAAGCGCTAGCTAATGAGTTTCTGACTGTACTGTATGGATCCCCTGGTTACTCTTACAGGTCATCTCACTGAGCCAAAAGAATACTCCAAGTCGGTTGGAGTACGCGTAGCACGGTATATGTACCATTTGTAAAAACGGTCGCACCTGTTACATTGTCACACGCTAGATTTTGTGGGAGGTTGTAGGAAAATGGCGCTTCTATAAATATAATGGTGTAGATAGGCAATTTATATAGTTTGGAGTAGCTAAAACGGATTTTTAAGCCTTCTATATATAAGTGTGAAGGTAATCATTTTAAACACAGGATAGAATATTTTGAAGGAAGTATTTTTAAACAGTAGTCCCGGTCAATTAATGTAAGTTGATATTTCATTCTTCAAGACCGTATTAAAGATAAAATACTGTAACTACTTCACGCATTTTTTCCTAAGCCTCCTTATTATTCAAAGTCTCGATGTGCTCTGCGTTTATCTCTGTAACTTTTTGGTCCACGGAGATTTTGCCACCAATATTTGCATCATCGCCATCGAACAAGTGCGCGATCTCCTCAAGGGTTGGGCCCTTGGTCTCGACAAACAGGAACCAGATACTGAGACACTCAAGCACGAGGATCGCAATGTAGACAAAGTAGAACTTCCACTGTAACCTTTCAAGACCAATGGGATTGACTGTGTACTGTGAGCGAATGCAAGTGTATGGGGGTGTGGCATTGACTTACCGTACTGGTTAAACACCGAGGCGCAAGCTGTCAGAGTCCCTGAGAGAGCCAAACCCTTGGCGCGGATGTTATAAGGCAGGATCTCGGCGCAGTATGCAATGGTCAAGCCGGGCCAAGCAAAACCAGCAACGCCATAGAACAAGAAGATCATTGCAATGACGGCGCTACCTGCTTGCGAACTCCCAGTCTTTGCGTATACAGCAGAACACCTGTTTCAGGATGTGTTAGCTTCAGGACAGCTCAAATGGATAGTATAATCACGTACGCAGTCCAGATTGTGAAGGATATCAGCATTCCGACTCCGGCGATCAAGAACAGCTTGCGTCTTCCGACCTTGTCGACAGCAAAGGCGAAACCGACGGCAACGAGGAAGGACCAGATCTGGAGACCACCGTTGATCACGGTTTGGTCGTAGGAGCTAGTGATACCGACTGATTCGAGGATGCTATGTAGGTAGTAGGACACCAGACCGTTTCCTGAGCATTGTGAGAAGAATGAGACGAGAGTGATGAGAACAAGGCGCTTCCTGTTTCCACGCGTCTTGAAAAGATCGGACCAGTTGTTGTTGGCGCTCGCCCTCTCCAGCTGCAGTGTGTTCTGAATCTCATAGAATTCGGCTTGGACAAATGCGTCGGATTCATCGCCGTTGGCATGGTACTATTGATAAAGTTTTGGTTAGCTTTTCTATGCTTATTGAGAGATTTTGATGTGGCTACCTTGACAAGAATTTCCAGAGCCTCCCGGCCTCTGTCTTTTGAGCACAACCAACGTGGGCTCTCTGGTATAAACCAAATCAAGATTAACTGAATGAGAGGCATGAGAGCCTGAAGTGCGACAGGGATCTGCCATGCTGCATTGGTTGTGTACTTTACACAACCGAAAACGGTCCATGCAGCGATGATTGAACCTAAATACTAGTAGCTTGTTAGCTTATTACCTCCTTATAACACCATGAGGGCTTACCCAGAGCGTATTATACCTGTAAAGAGTTAACAAGAGACAAATAATATTAGCTGAAGGAGCTTACAAAGTGGTAAGTTTGCCCCGGTGTTGAGGATATGCCAGCTCCATAATCAACAAGGGGGCATTGCCTTGAGTTATATTGGCCCTATCTGAGATTAGTTTCCTAGACAGAAAGTATAAAATGGTCCACATACCCTAGGCCAACTAGGAACCTGCCCCCAATATACATACTAGCAGGATTACTCGTAGGGACAGCTTCTTCAGTTACTATTGTGGAGTGTGATGATGCCTAGGACATACTTACCCTGGAGAATTACACCAACAAACACGACGATTATACCGATAGATGTGCCCATACGTCGCCCGAGAAGGTCGGCAGAATAGCTGGCGAAGGGCATGGCAACCACTCCGCCAATATTCTGAATCGCCGTGAAAAGACCGAGTCTTGATCCTGTTGGGTTGCCAAAGTCTGCCACCAAAGTAAGCCTCATTAAACGAGTCAATGTCGGACAGAGACGATAAAACTTTACTCACAGTCTTGCCACGGAGTCATAGTCTGAAGGCCGTTCAGAAGACTGCCATCGTAACCATTAATGGTTGCACCTAAAAACAGAACTGGCATCATAGCATAGAGCTTCCGAAGGCCTGCGTGTCTCCACCAGGCGACTATGGGAACCTCAAGATTGTCCATGGGGTCTGCGAGGGGAACAGTTGCCGCATTGTTCTTCTCGTAGTCTTCTTGTGGAGGAGTAAGAGGACTACCTGCTTTCTCCATAACGGAGGTTAAACGATGACCAAGCAATGGATGAGCGATGGCGATATGCAGCAGAAAGGATATCGACGATGGTATAAACAATATGAAAAGAAGAGATTAAAATTGAGACTTGAGAGATAGAGCGGGAAGAATTGAGTGGGAATATGATGCACGAATCTCAAACTGGCGCGTCATTAAGGTTTTATATAACATCTTATGGCGGCCGAGGGAAATTGAACTCCTGTTATTATTGTTGGCTAAACCACGGATTCAGTAGGAAACTCGACAGTGAGCTGATATCAACCACAAGGGCCGAGAGAGGTCTGTGGGGTTACATGGTATACACAATACTGTTCACGGGGACTGGGAACTAGCGGCCAGGGGCCAGGCCCCGGGAGTTGGAATCGGAAATGTGGATACGGGGGACGCTGAGGATGAGCGAGATGTTGGGGCGCAAATATGACCGAGGGCGGTGTTCAGTAAAAGGTCTCACCGGCAAAAGAGCCAATCATCAAAGAATATCCCCGGGCTGTCCTAACCCAGAGGGATTGGACGCGCACATTCGCAGTTTCCAGTGACCTGTGACGATCCTCGATGCCATCCGCAACGTGGTTGGGATGTGGAGTGCGGGGTGCGGGGTGCGGGGGGCATGCCACAGGACGTGTGTTAATTATCGGGAGAAGACCGAGAAGGAGACGACCTCGGTATTCTTCGCCGTGAATCCACCGTGTAGTAGATTAACCGTTAATCACTATATAGATTGATTAGTGCACCACAGAACAAGTGTTTGCTGCCATCCGAAGAAATACGCACTCCGTCCTGTAGATGTATTGTGTTGTAAGGTGCCGTGGGGCGTGTATGCGCTATAGCGCCGGAGATGTGATCCAGTAATGAGGCATTATTCCCGCTGTATCATTACCCATGCCGCACTACACCACTCCACTTCCCCACCTTTTTGAGAGCACGTCTAACTCCGGCATCAGATGGAGGAACGCGTGCTTGTGTTTGAGAGGAATATAGAACAGTAGAGAAGGGACGAGCCACATTTTCCAACGAATACAATCAATTGGCATATGCATAGCACTACTCTTAGCATGTCTATCTACCAAGTCCCCACACCTCTATGGGCCATGGTGCGGCCATACCTGATCTTCCTTTATAGTTCGAATACAAGCACGATGTGATAAATCGCTAGCACGACAGTCTACTTATATATATAAGCCTCTGAACTCCTCAGAGTGCATGTCCTCCCCATAGCCACCTTATCCCACGAATCCATTCAACAGCCCTATCTCCCGCAACCTAGAACTCTACGCCAAAAACCCTCCCCCTAATCCCGCTTAAAATGGGAGACATGTCACCTACAACCGCATCCCAGCTTCCCTTCATAAAAACAACAACAGCTGCACCGCAGCTGATTGTGGATGGGAAGCCCTTTCTTATGCTGGGCGGCGAGCTCCAGAACTCGTCGATGACTTCAGCTCGCTACATGGACACGGTCTGGCAGAATCTAAAGGACACGGGCCTCAACACTGTGCTTGGCTGTGTGACTTGGGAAGATATAGAGCCCAAAGAGGGCGAGTTTGACTTTTCAGAGCTAGACGCTGTTATTCTGGGAGCCAAAGCTCATGGCTTACGTCTCATTATACTCTGGTTCGGATCATTCAAGAACGGTATACCCTCTCCATTCCATTTATAATTAAACAAGACTAATGGCTCGTAGGAATTTCCACTTATACGCCTCAATGGGTCAAGAAAAATCCCACTCGATTCCCACGCGCAACGCTGCGAAAAGCAGGTGGGCAACTGGAGATCGGCGACGTCTTGTCTATATTCCACACCGAGGCCCAAATAGCGGACACAAAAGCCTTCTCCGCTCTGATGTCTCACCTGCGAAGCGTGGACAAAGACCACACCGTTATAATGGTTCAGGTTGAAAATGAGATTGGCCTGTTGGGAGACTCACGGGACGGAAGCAAAGCGGCTGAGAAGCGATTCAATGAGCCCGTCCCCGAAGATTTGCTGAAATATCTCGGCGAGGATTGGGACAGCATTCATGCGGACTTCAAATCCAAGTTTCCCAACCTCAAGGCTTCCCTGCAAGATGCTCGTGGTCGGTCGTGGCCACAGGTCTTCGGCGCGACAAAAGCGGCAGATGAAATCTTCATGGCTTATCACTACGCTGTATATGTGGAGCAAGTGGCTTCTGCCGGGCGTAAGGAATATGCGCTCCCGCTTTACACGAATGTATGGCAAAACTATGTCGACGAAGACGCAGATAACGACTTTCCAGTAATTGCTGGAGGGGGTGGAGATCCTGGAGACTACCCGTCAGGAGGCGG
The DNA here is from genome assembly GCA_001630595.1 of Pseudogymnoascus sp. BL308. Lineage (NCBI taxonomy): Eukaryota > Fungi > Ascomycota > Leotiomycetes > Thelebolales > Thelebolaceae > Pseudogymnoascus > Pseudogymnoascus sp. BL308. Next base: position 40,469 of record LMYD01000436.1, on the reverse strand, counting down.
CGTGAGTAATGTGATCGACATTTGGCATAAATTTGCACCATCTCTGGATTTCATTGCTCCAGACATCTACCTGAACGACTATGCCTCGTTGTGTGGAAAATATCGCCACCGAAACCAAGCGCTATTTATCCCAGAGCAACGGAGAGACGAGTATGGAGCACGGAGAATCTGGAAGGCATTCGGTAGTTTCCAAGCGCTTGGGACAAGCCCTTTTGGGATCGACACCCTGACTCCAGAATCAAACCCTTTCACAAGGCATTATAAGCTTCTGGGCTCTGTTTCAAAGCTTGTCCTTGATGCACACCAAAATCCGGGCTCTAGTGTTGGGTTCTTCTTTGATGAATTAGAAGCAAATGGTAAAGATACCACACCTCCGATCTCTGTCCAGTTCGGTGAGTATCGTGTGAAAATCGACCGTGCTTTCGTCTTTGGGAAAGCCGGGCCAGGAGCCGGAATGGTCATCAACACAGGGCCTGGCAAGTTCTTACTGATAGGTTGGGGCTTCAACACTACCTTCAAGTCAACCACGAACCCTTTCACGGGTATTTTGAGCTTTGTGGAAAAAAGCGTCGTAGATGCAGAGAAGGGAATTCTACGTACGGAGAGAACGCTGAATGGAGATGAGACTAGGAGCGGATTATTCTGCATCATGCCAAATGAGGAGCCAGATTATGGTGGCTTCCCAATTTGTGTAACTATCCCGGCTAGGACGATGATTGCCGAAGTTGAGGCATATTCCATAGCTAGCAATGGGGAGGAATAGATAGTTTTATTACTCATAGGTTCTTAAAAAATATTTATAACTTTATTTAGTGGATGATAGGGCCTTCGGTGATTTGTTCGTGCCAACAATATATAAACTGAGTCCTGGGAGAGGGTTGTCGATAATACAACGGTCTATATGAATTATCATAATAATAGGTTTACGCCTACGGCTGCTGCCTCGACGGGAAGTAGTGTAACAACCACGTCGGCGCCGACTTCGACGGGGGATGCGGGTGCGGATGCGCGTGGAGCGACGTCCATAGGAGGGGTTATCTAGCTGAGGTCAGGGTTGCGGGGGGTTTGTTGACTGCAGCGATTGGGGTGCTTGCAGCGCTATGAGTGGTTGCTGGATATATGGATAGTATGACTAGACAGATTGTAGAAGCTATTAGGCTACATTAATTGCGATGTATTTGAATGAGAACGTTTAGACGTATCTATCTAGAGCAATACAATGAACAACAATCATGAGTACATCTGCCAATTGGTAGCGCCCACAGTAAATATTCTATGAGACACCCCACCCCATTCACTAAAGCATATGGTTACCATATTATCAAATTAGAAGGTGGTAATAAGTATCGTGAAGGCTCTATAGAGGATCTTTTAACAGGTAGAACACGATTAGCACGTAAGTAGCATTAAATTGATTTATTACTATCTATTAATCATATTGTTGTAGCAGTCGTGGTGGTTGTAATGGTCGCAAAGCACTGGTGTGGTACGTACCAAGCGGAGAACTGTCGCCGTAAGGCGCTATGGTTTCCTCAAGCGATGTGAAGGCAGCAGCATTGCTTTGCCGCATTTACTTGTGTTGGTGCCTTAGCTCCTTCCTCTTGGTCTCCTCCCAACACCTAATCTTTCTACTAAAACATTAGAGAAATAAACAACATCTCTTTAATGCAGCCACAGTGGGATCCAAGAGTCCTTGAACGCCACGGTATATCGCTGTAAACGCTTCAATTCTTGGCAGCATCAACATGGCGTTAGAATGTGTCGAGTTTGACGACTTCGAGTTGGTCAACCACCACGAGGCGAATCTCAGCCCAGAGGATCTCTCAAAACTTCAGAAATGGCTTCAGCCCACCAACCACACAGGTGTCTCCAGTGAGTTTCGCCGCCATCTGGCCTCGCAGACTCCAGGCACCAGTAACTGGATCTGTGACACCTTAAAATTTAAGCAATGGCAGACCTCCGAGAACCACGGAAGCCTTTGGATCAAAGGAGTTCCCGGAGCCGGAAAGTCAGTACTTGCAGCGTCGATGGTTGACCACCTGAAAAGAGATGGCGAGAATCCAGTCCTTTACTTTTTTTTCCGATACATAATTGCGGCGAATCGAACTTCACGGAGTCTTGTCCGAGATTGGCTGGCTCAGTTGCTGCCTTACAGCTCGAGACTTCAGGCTTTACTGCAGCCGTTGTCAAGCAATGAGCTGGAGAATGTATCTGATGAGCAGCTGTGGAGATACCTGTTGGCGGGACTATCGTCAGTCCAAAATGCGTACTGCGTTGTGGATGCACTTGACGAGATGCAGCTGGACAGCAAGTTCCTTCAACGTCTTAATAGCCTGGCAGGATTCAGACCAGGATACGTGAAGCTGCTAATGACAAGTCGACCGAAAGAGTACTTGCAAAGCAGTCTGAGAGATACCTCTATTGTGCACATCAGCCTGGAAAGTGATGCGGTTGGAAAAGACATCACACTGTTTGTCTCGCATCGTTTACGAACTGCTATTCCAGGTGCGGATCATGAAGAGCTCAGAGACTCCTTGGCATCGACAATTTCCATGAAGTCTCGTGGGCTTTTCCTCTACGCGCGGCTTGCTCTAGATCAAATCGTTCCTAAACTGGTATCGAAGCAGCAAGTGGATATCCCGAACCTGGCGATGACTCTGCCCGTAGGCCTTGAAGAGATATATAACAGTACGTTGCTGAAGCAATCTCAGCTCATTGAATTCTCAGGCCATCCGGGAGTTGGAACCAAGATTCAAGTCTTTCTACTCGAATGCGTTACTCATTCATCGAGGCCCCTGAGGCTGAATGAGCTCGCAGATGCTCTAAATGTCGCGTTCATGCCTTCAATTCCTGGGCTGGATATGGCTTCATTTCCTCAATGGAATCCGAAACAAGTGGCGAGAAAAGCTTGCGCGCCACTTCTGGATATCCTTGAGGATGGGACGATACAAGTCATCCATCATTCATTCACTGAATTTCTTCTCGACCACAATCGACAAAAGTCAGGACAAGGAGTCCAATTTCCCGTGCTAGACCACAGTGCGATTCACAGGAAGCTGGTAGAGACGTGTGTTACATACCTGCAGTCTGGAAGTTTGGTACCCAAGGGTGTCAAACCCGAGTTAATACAGATGTGTGACGCTCTATGCGACCATGGAGATTGGCCTTGCCCGCGAGCCCCTGTTCAAAAAGACCCCTATGAATATCAGCAAGCTCGACTACAGTATCCATTTCTTGAATACGCCGTCAGTAACTGGACTTGGCATGCGGGTCATTACGATATTGAAGACACGGGGCTCTTTGACTTGGTCTCGCTATTTATGGATGGTATTAACACAGCCTTCCAAAGATGGCTGATTCTGGAGTGGCATGCGAAGTACCCTGTAACTGAGGCCCAAATCCCATCTCGTCTGCACGTTGCTGCCTATGCTGGCATGACGAAATACGCCTCGTCTCTCATCAAAAGCGGGCAAGGAGTAGAATCGCCTGACTTGAATGAACGAACACCGTTGCACTGGGCAGCCGAAAGAGGGCATATAAAAATCGTTTCACTGCTACTACAACACGGAGCGACCCCTGATTCAGCAGACTTTAAGGGTCTCAAGCCCTTGCATCTAGCCGCGAAGAACAACCATGCGGACGTTGTGCGGTTACTCCTACAAGTAGGCGTGGACCCACTCACCCCCAAAACGCAGGAGAATCACCGAGGAAGGATTAGAGGGGGGGAAAAACGTACAAAAGGGGAGACGGCCGTGGAGTACTTGTGTTATCTTGGTCATACAGAGTCAATCCTGGAAATATTGCCGTTCGTCAAACCCGAAACCCTAGAAGAAATCTTGTGTTCTTGCTGCCGCTACGGACAGGTCGAGGCTACTCGTGCCGTCTTACAGAACTCGAGTGTCTCATCTAATGCTATATTTGAAGGTGCAAGTGCCCTATATCTGGCTACCAACCACCCAAGTGCGAAGTGCGTCGACTTACTGTTGGCCCGGGGAGCGGATCCTAACCTTGGTTCCGAATGGCAGCCTATGATGTTTCATCGCTGGCGCAGGGTACCAAGGAAGGACTGTGAAATGCCCCTACACAATCTTGCGAAATCATGGCGCTCCCCTCGCGCCGATTATCAGTTGATTTTCGACTCGCTCGTGAAAGCTGGGGCTGATCTGGAAGCAAAGACCAGAGCCGATGAGACCCCCCTACTACTGTTACTGAACACGAACCCTGGTTCTTCTTGCACCGACAACTCTTACCTGCCTGCAATTAAAAGCTTTTTAGAAGCTGGTGCCGACATCTCAGCTGCTGGCGATGGCGTAGGACCCGGGGGGGCGAGTGCTAGGAGAAATATCCTCCAGCGGCTGCTAGAAGGCGACCAAGATTTGAATGTATTTGACTTATTGCTAGAGCATGGAGCTAATGTTCACGTACGAGATGATAGTGGAAGCAATGCTCTGCATCTGTCATTGGGAAGTTATCGTTTTCCCAGGCTTGATCCTGAAGTGATCGATAAGATGGTAAGCAACCTACTTGCAAGAGGAGTTCAAGCCGATGCCAAGAACAATATGGGACGCACGCCTCTCGAAGTGGCCGTGCTTAACTCAAGCTGCAGCCTGCGAACAATGAAAGAACTCATTCAGTCGTGCCCAGACCCTAAGGCTCGCCAGCGTTGCCTGTCCCTTATTGAGCGTCGGCCAAAAGGAGAGATGGGGGAACTTCTGCAAGTGCTTGTTTCGGCAGGTGTCTCTTTGGAATTTCGAGACGAGTCTGGTGCAACTTCTTTACTCACGAACACACAATCACCAGAGTTTTTCCAGCTCCTTCTTGGTCATGGTGCGAAAATTGATGTTCAGGACAATCGTGGACAAGGTATTCTGCACTACTCGGTCCAACGCGGACGTCCTTCGGTTAAGAGACTTAGAGAGCTTGTCCAGCTAGGCCTGGACCCCAAAAAAGTAGATCTGGAAGGAAATACCCTTTTACATGTAGGGATCCATAATTATGATGGCACACGGGACAGTATTCTGTTTGTGGAGCAGCTACTAGAATGGGGAATACCACCCGACGAGAAAAATAAGGCTGGCTTGACTGCTGCACACATCCATATCAAGGGCAACCGTATTAGGAGCTCAACCAACGAGCGAAGGCGCGTACCATTGTTAGAGCTTTTTCAATGGAGGTCCAACTTCGATATCAATGCTCAAGATAATGAAGGGCTGACCATACTTCACTGTGAGTAGCATTTTCAAGTGCTCTATCATTGGTTCTACTAATGGCAATGCTAACATTTTGCCTTCCAGTAGCTGCCTTACGATCAGAGGTCGAAGTCTATCAAGTCCTTGCCGCCGGAGCTGATCCCAGCATTTTGAGTAACGATAATAGAGGCGCGCTGCATGTCGCCTGTCGAGGCCGGAAAACCGGTGTCGTTTACCTCTTAGCCTCAAAACTTAGACAAGATGTTATAGACAAACAAGACTCTTCTGGACGTACAGCGCTGCATGACGCCTGTACATCAGGACAACCAGAATCGGTATACCGCTTACTCAAATCCGGAGCCAACATAACCTACAAGGACTCTAAAGGCAGAACACCACTCCACGCTTGTGCAGAGTATCCCTTGGAACAGTCTCTTTTGCTTCTGCAAGAGCATTCTAAGAATGTTTATGGGAATTACTCCTTCGATCAATACAGACCTGTTTTATCAAGAACCCGTCCAGGTTGGTACAAGTCCGATTATAAGACCAACCCTCACCTTTCTGATCAGGATTCTTCGGGAATCGCGGTCATTGTGAAGGAGCTGCTCATGGCAGGAGCCGACGTCAACGAACTTGACAAGAACGACCAAACTCCCCTGGATCTGTCTTTGTTGTTTGACTGTCGCGAAATGATATCAGCTCTCCGATTTGCCCATCCCGACATAAAATGCCAGCAGTTAGAGGCAGTGAATCACAAATTGGAGATTGAGTTGGCATTGAGACATATTCCGAGGTAGGTATTCGCAATTTGTTTTACCTTTATTTTGGAAGTGAGACTGGGATCCCTAGTACGCGTTGAATTCTTTCCCTTTTCGGTTTGTAACTAGTTTCCGTCTTGTCGGCCATTGACAAAACGAAAATCGAGCTCTGCTCACTTCTATTATACTATTCTACCTAATATAGATAGACTGACTCTGGGACCATCTGTAGTGCCATAGGTCGCGATCTTTCCGATTCTGCCACGAACGAGATTGTGCGGACGCCTTCGAAATATCTTACCCGCCTGACCTCGTCTGATATCGACTTCATTGTCACGTACCATGAGACTGTTGAGGAAACGCTATTTGGGAAGGGTGAGTCTATTGCTAATTTGCTTCGTCAAATGTCGAGTGGGGTCTGAATCTGCTCTCGATGCTCTTTTCCTTTTGCTTTTAGCAATCATCGACAAAAACGTAAACGCAACGCTCAAAGGCATTTTCACGGAGTGACTGTTTCCATTGGGTACCTATCATGTTGGACATTTGGCTGACGAAATGTAATATATAGCAGAGCCCTTTTATGACGAGGGCCCGCTCTTGCATGTTGCTGCTGAATATGGGCTCACCGAGGTCGTTGACCGATTGAGCCAGAAGGTCTCGTTCTACGACAGCTCTCCCAGCCTTCAGCCTCCAGACAGTGATGGTGATGCTGCGCAGGAGATGCATTCGAAATTTTACGAGCCAGGAAAAGATGATATTTCGCCGATATTACACACCGCATGCCGGAGGCATTCTCCTAATCTTAAAATGTTGAAGCTACTAGTTCAGAAGTGCAATATTGATATCAATGCTCGATCCCGGGAACACCAGTATCGGTACTCGTCTGACGAATCTGATTACGGCGATCTTGAATCTACGGCACTTCATTGGCTGGCATCAGCGGATTCATTCTGGCAGCTTGAAGGCATTCAGTATCTCGTTGAGAAGGGGGCAGACATCAATGCCACAAACGAGAAAGGACAAACACCTCTCTACATTGCTGCTGCTGGGTACGTATTTGCAAAAATTTCTTCTCTCAACTTTGATGGTGCAGTCTACGCAACTCCGCCCCATGTCGATTCACGCGTAGTTTACGTGTTGTCTATTATCGACGAAACATAAAGTGGCTCTGCTCACTGGAAACCCCTTCCGTTACCCAAAACAGATAGACTGACCCGAAGTTATCCATAGAACTACTGAAAGTAACATGGGAAGCTACAAAGGTTTTTGGAGATCACAATGCGTTGATTTGCTTCTAGGCCTGGGCGCCGACCCTAATATCGTTGCCAAAAATGGGCTCACCCCTCTTCACGAAGCTGTATCATCTGCGGATATCACGAGATCGCTTCTGGGAGCTGGAGCAGATTTGTCTGCTGGAAAGACATCGCCGATATTCAATGCCATAATGGAACAGAATGCTGGGGTACTGACTGCCATTCTGGATGCTGGTGGCGATGTGAACGCTGTCACAGATTCTATCACCATCGCGCCTTCGATCACAGATCAAACCCGGACAGCACTTTTCTGTGCCTCCTTCGCCCTCAATCTTAATCGTCACATGCCCGACTCGATACCTCAGATCAAACTTCTCATTAATAGAGGAGCGGACATGTATGCACCTCTTAACAATCGAGAGACGTTGATTCACTACCTATTCGAGCACGGAAAATATGAAGCCATATGCGCATATCTGGATTGCCACAACAAGATCAACTTCGACGCTCGAGATCAACTTGGGAGAACCATTATTTTGGCGGCATGTAACTGGACTGGGGTGGCACCGGGATATAATCATAAACACTGGGATGCCAAAGAGACCCCTCCAGTTATGAGACTCCTAGAGTATGGGGCAAATATGATGGCTGTGAGTAATGACGGTAGAAATGCCCTACACCATCTTCTGGATAATCCCGATATCGAGCAAGACACGATCATGCAGGTTCTCGATAAGGAGCCCGAAGCATGCAAGAAGATGCTAAACCATAAGGATAATAAAGGTTACACGCCATTCCACATCGCCCTACGCGTTTTACGCCCAGAAGTCTGTTTCAGACTATTAGACTTGGGCGCGAGCCTCATCGATCCTGATCCAACCGGGGCAACTGCTCTACATCACATCGCCTCACAGTATTTACAACAGTATCGACCGCAACGAGGCCAAAATCTTAGGCAAAAGCATCTAGATGGCCATCATGAGAAAGCTATCCAGCTCTGGAGCAGATACCTGGACCTCGGAAGCTCAATCAACGTCCGTGACGGCACTGGATCCCCACCCCTCTTCGCCTATCTTTCAAGTCCACCCAAAGATGACTACAATCGAACCTCCTGCTGTCATATCGAGAGCTTCTCAAAGCTCTTCGACGCCAAAGACTTAGATATTACAGCTAGCAATAAGGCTGGCGAGACGGCGCTACATCTAATCGCGCAGAGAGGCAGGAATCACTATGTGAAAGATGAGCACGATAAGAAGTTGATTGAGTTCTTTGTTAAGAGTGTAGATCCGTTGGCTGAGGATAAGGAGGGGATGACTGCGTTAGATGTTGCAGCTGCATTGGGGAAGAGGGAGATTTTAGAGTTGTTTCAGAGGGGGGGAGGGATGGATTAGTTAGCATAGTCGAATCCACGAAGCAACATCTCACAAAAAGGATCTCCTATTATCTATCGTATTCCAAATTAGAGAAGCTCCTATATTAGACAAAATTCGGCATAATCTGGCAAGAAGTTATTACAGCGTCCAACTTATTCAAGTAGTCTAGCTCATAATCAACAGCAAGGTCGTCCTGCACCCATATTTGCTGGAGAATATTCTGCAGTCCAAACATGCTCCTGCTCCTCAAACTCGAGGCCTTCATTGCTCTTTCAATATGCTCTAGAATTCTCATTCTATGCACATCTCCCCGAGCCTCGCATCCAATAATCAGCAGTGGAAAGGCCGGGTTGAAGGTATCCAGATCGTCAAGAAGAACATAGGCCCTCTTAACCATTGCGTCAATTCGAGGTGAGGTTCCTGAAAAGTTCCGTGATGCTCTCTTGAGGTAAATTATAGCAGCTAGTTTGAAAAGCTCCACTGTAGCCACCCAGGCTGTGCCCAAGCTGGAAATAGTATCAGATGTACCTTCTGGTAACAGGACAATACTGGTTATCCTGTTTTCGAGGCAACGCAAGGAATTTTCGTATTCGTCGCTGTGGTATAGCGAGTCTGTTGGTTTTTTAATCATCTCGAATGTGACTTGGAGATATTGAAGAATTTCATGTGAGCAGTTTGAAGCAGCTCTAACCTATCTCTTGTTAGTAAGATAACGGTGCAAAGATAGATTTTAATATTCTCCACACTAACCTTTTGTACTAGGCAAGTTTCCTGTTCCACGGGTGCGGTATTTTCGATTCTTTTAATAGGCTCTACATTTACATGCCAGTGTCGGAGGCTAAACCGGCTCATAACCATATGGTACTCTACCCAGTCGAGGAGTCTGGAAAATTCGTCTTGAAAAGTTTGGCTGATTACGCCGACGTTGTCGATCAAATTTTTAGCTTCAATCAAATGGCCTAAAATGCAAAATCCAGTTTAGCAATGTCTTTGTAGAATCAGGCCACCCATTTCATGAAAGGGCAGCAGAAGAACCAATATAGCAGAGTGGATAAATCGTTCTGGGCTAGGCAAGTATAAATAAATAAACCACACGTTACTTACAGTACCACAGAGGAAGTGCATTTGGCATTCCGAGCATCTTGAGCACTGGTGAGTGTTTGTTCAAAAGGAGACATATACCCAAACTCGAACATACCTCAAGGTGGCACAGTATCATACAAGCCGCAATATGTTGAACTACCGTTTGACTTTCAAGACAGTGATCACAAGATGTGATCAGTGTGCGGAGAGAGCGCGCTTTGAACCGAAAAACATCTGCCTGCAGGCCATGTCGGTGGAACGATGAGAGCGCCAACGCCGACTGTAGAACAGCCGCAGAGGACGGCGAACTGTCTAAAAGAGCTAGACGTACCAAGAGACCCAAGAATTCGTTCTTGTCAGGTTCGAAAATGGCCAGTGTGGAAGACGCCGTACATATAACTGCAAGTGTTAGCTTGGTAAGATCATACAGAAAGTATTATAGTTACAGTGATCAAGAAGTTCTCTTTCCTCATAACCAAGGTTGATTGGGAGCCACGATAGCGCCATAGGCGGATCGAGTTTTTGAATGGCAAACCCCTCGTAACTACCAAGTCCTACCACTGAAGCATTAGTTGAGTTATATGCAAATTCAGCGAGTGAATAAACCTTGATTCATCCGCAGGTAATCGTGGAGCTGAATATCCCATGATGTAGCATTTATAAAGCTCGTCTGGGAGGAACTTCTCGCAACCCCAAATACATCTTGAATGGAATGGGTCAAGCTCCGTTTCGTGTTGGTAGCCTGTGGCCACGACAGCCGCAACCCATACTGACATGGTCTATTAGACTTGGCGCACTTTGAACAACGTGGGCGTACGCGGTTGCAAGCTGCTCTGGAGTCTGTAGCGCCTGAGTAATTGGCCTCTAGATGCAATCACTTAAAGGGACGGTACCTCTGCAAGCCCAGCACTCATTCGCATGCATTGTGGACCAATTTGTACCTTCTCCGATTTCTTGACTGAGAAAGCTGAGAATTGTTAAGCATCAACGAAAGAGTTGCCATTTTTCCCTTTTGGCTCCAAGAGATGAGTGATGACAAATGCGCTAATCGTGACCCGGACGGCGGAAGCTTGCCAAGGCCATCAGAACCCCCATGCTGCGGCACAGTGGAGAGGAGTAACTTGATGCATTCTAGCGCGATTTGAGAATTGTTAATCATCAACAAAAAAGTTGCCATTTCTCCCCTTTGGGACAAACGCGCTGCATGGTGGAGAGGGGTAACTTAATGCATTCTAGCACGATCTCTTATTAACACCCGCTTATCTTCCTCTTGTAGAAAAGCTGCAACTTTTCTGTGTCTTGGCAATTTAAAGTAGACCCTTGGTCTTAGAGAATCTACACATAGACCATCACAAGGCTGGTGAAATAAATTGGTTGACAAATTATAACGAAAAGTAACGGATTTGAAATCAGAATGCAAGCAAGCGATGCTCTAAGGATGGATCCAAATCGATATAAATACACGCACTATTGCTGCTCTTCTAGGTCCATCAACTCTCAGAACGACATCTTAAAACCATCCTACGATCAATCTCAGTTTTATAAACCATAGAATTTCCATACCAATGTCTTCCTACTTGATTACTGGGGTCTCTCGTGGCGTTGGTGTAGGCTCTTGTCCCGCTTCATATACAAGACTCGTAACTAATAAAAAAATCCACCATCTAGTTCGAGTTCCTCCGCCAGCTCTCTGAGAACCCTGCAAATACTGTCTTTGGCCTCGTCCGCAACAAAGCAGCCACCGAGTCCAAGGTTGCCGCTGAAATTGGCCGGGAGAATATTCACATCATTCAGGCCGACACCACGGACTATGTGGCATTGGAGGTGAGCTACTGCGTGGTCAATAAAACTGAGGTCGAAACTGAATCAAAGATCTTCTAGAAAGCAGCTCAGTTCGTATCTGAGAAAACGAATGGCGCCCTTGATTATATCATAGCCAATGCCGCGCTTCAAGCTAAGACTGCTTTGGTTGGCTTTGATACTCTGTAAGTTCTCGGCAGAGGGACAAATACCCCCGGTATAGTTGGTTTGGGATTAATTCTTTCACAGAAGCAGCGATCCAGGAGCCCTTGAACAAGATTTGATTGACCACTTCCGAATCAATACCATCGGAGCCATCCATCTATTCAATATTTTCATGCCCCTGATTTTAAGAGGTCGGGCAAAGAAAGTGATTGCCATCTCCACGGGCATGTCGGACCCTGAGATGACACTCAAGGCCGATATATTCCAAGCCACATCATATGCAATAACCAAAGCAGCTCTTAATATGGCTGTGGCCAAGTTCAGCGCCATATACCGTGAGAAAGGTGTCCTCTTCATGGCTATATGTCCTGGCGCTGTCGACACAGGCAGTCTTCAGATTGGTGTGTAGTCGTCTTGATAACTAGAATGGTATGCGTTTTGCTAACGTTTTCATAGAAACCGAGGAGGAGGGACAGTTGGCTATGGCTATGTTTGGGAAGTTTAAGCAGTATTCACCCACCTTTGAAGGGCCTCAGAAGACAGAAGACAGTGTCAAATCGGTCTTGGCTCTCGTGAGCAAGGCTACTGTCGACGGTGGTTACGCAGGCACCTTTATCTCTCATACAGAAGGAAAGCCGTACCTTTGAGACTGTGTACCAGGAAGCGTTAAGGCTTACTGAAGACGTTTATATGTAAATTTATCTTTTATATATTACCTTATAGCCCCTACTGCCAATTTTATATCTTCAACGAGCTTGCTTCTGATCTAAGACGATGGCAACGACAATCCCTGTGCTAATCAAGTCGAGTCCGACCCCGACAGCTGGATAGAGATACACTCACCCCTGTGTGGTCGAATTTGAGCCCCTGAACTACCTAAACTGCCTCGCAGAACACAGCCCGTCGCCTTCAAGGCTGCGATCAGGTCCAACGCGCACTCAGATGGTGCACCTCTGCGATCAGCACTAGCACTAGAACCAGCACCAGCAACAGCACGAGCACCAGAGCAACAGCAACAATACCGTGAGTGGCTATTTCGAGGCTTCTAGAGCATGTGAGAACCTGGAATCAGACACCGAATCATCTCGAGTTCAAAAGCCTGTATCTCGGGGCGCGTTGATTTACCATCAAATCTCGACTCACCCATGAATATTTGAAGTTCTGTTTCCTGTGCGGTCAGGTATTTGCTCACGGCTTCCTCTCTTTTAACAAATTTGCTTTAAATTACAGTCTTTTGTATACGCTACGCCTCTTACAGTATTTAAGTATGTGGAAACTAGGTCTACTGCTTGAGAATAGTTCCTGCGAGACTCAAACCAGGAATGCCCCAAAAGGCAACCAGGGGTAAATACTCCCCATTCCGCAGACTCCTCCATCCTTCAACCACACCGCCCAGCACCATCGCTGCAAGCATGCCTTCTTCTTCTATCCCACGTGGGCCTTGATTTCTCGCCCACTTGAGATTGAGCAATACTTTTCCCTCATATTAGTCTTCGTCCGCACTCTATACAAACTATTCACTGCGTCCGGACACATACTTGCGTCCTGGAGGCAGGAGTCGGAGTGAAGACATACTCGTGATGGCATAGGAGACATTCATGTAATCCCAGCCCGTGCGCGCCGCACGTTGAGGCTTACTTGGCAAGAGGGACTTCCATGCTGGATATAGTTCTGCGAAACCGCGGTGTATGTGGTGTACTGCGCTTATGAATGCGATGGTCGCGGCCGTTTTGAAGAGCGTGGGAGTGACATCAGTCGGTTGGGCGAGCATTTTTATGGGCGGCGTGGCAGGTTTCAAGAAGTCACGTCACTAAGAAGCCTGGTATCGGTCGTTTGAATGACTGCGGTTATAATTCGTAACAGCACGGGCTTGACTGTTTCGTTCGATCAACAAACAGGATCGTCGAGTTCGATATATCAGTCGGTTGCCTTGGCTGCCAAGAACCCGCCTGGACTCGGCCCAGTGCACCCCTCTTGGTCTTGGCGCAGCTTCAGGAGAGTCAACTTCAACTTATCTGGGGGCTTGGTTGTCAATTATTGTGGACCATAGCGTGTAATCAGTTCTAAGTTATCCCGTGCTGACGTGCTGAACAGTGCCAAGGTTTAAAAGACAAGGCCGAGCTATTGATTGCTTGTGAGTCCGTTACGAACCGTGGGTAGCCTGATAGAACAGCCAAAGGGTCCGAACCTAAATCCTGCTCGACCAATAGTCCCCCCAGAGCCGAAACATAAGTTGCATCCCTCGACACCTATAAATATGTATATCTACGATAAACACATATAATTAGTTCTTAAGAGTGCGCACCAAGGAACTTATGCGTGTTACATATTGCTGCGTCCGAGTCTGATTTGCTTCGCTTGTGTGTTCACTCAGCTAGCGTACCACAGCTCTACCTCCGTCAAAGTACATATAAAGCCATCAGCCATTTAACACCATGGATGAAAAACACCCTTCTGTCGAGGATCGTAGCGGGCCTCTTTGTCGTGTCAAGAAAAAAAGACGCCTAGCATATTTTGCCGTTGCAGCAGTTGCCCTTTGTTGGGTCTCTTGGCGCGTCGCCTCTTTTAGAGCTCATGCGTGTAAACACCACGGCGAGCTGCTCAGCTACACCGGCGAACACATTAAATGGAAGCCATGCGGGCAGGTCAATAATCACAGAGTCGAATGTAGCGACATCGATGTGCCCATGGATCAGTTTGACAGCCAAAACTCGGGCGACAAGACGTTTAATATCCCTCTCGTTCGCCTCCGTGGGAAGAATGCCACCCAGAACCTTTTGCTAAACCCCGGCGGCCCTGGCGGCAGCGGTTTTCAACTTATATACAGTGAAGGCGGTTACATAAACAATATTATTGGGGAGAACTATCACCTCCTATCCTTTGACCCCCGTGGCGTCAACTCATCACGACCACTTGCCAGCTGCTACCCTGACCAGAAGACGCGCGACGCCATGTCAAACTCTAAGGACGCTGACGCGGTTAAGGATAGCCCTTACCGTTATGCTTGGACGAAGAATTACGTCAAGGGCTGTGTGGAAAATATGGGAGAGCATGACAAGTATGTTAACACGCCGCAAACTGCCACAGACATGAATAGCATTCTCGATGCAGTTGGGCAGGAAAAGATGGTATACTGGGGGTTTAGCTACGGTTCACTACTAGGCCAAACATATGCGGTGCTCTTTCCCGAGCGTTCGTATAGGGTTATCATTGATGGTGTTGTGGATTTCTTTGAGTGGTATAAATCTCCTATATTGAAGAGCGACTTTACCGATACGCATCTTGTTTTAGATGGCTTCTTTGACGAATGTATCAAAGCTGGTGACAAGTGCGCCTTGTCATCTTTAGGGGACTCTAAGAGCGAACTTGAGACGAAGGTACTCAGCTTCTTAGAGGGACTCAAGCAGGACCCAGTGGCTGTCTACCATAACGCAACCACGTACGGTATCCTCGACCACAAGGCGATGTGGCTTTTTGGCGTTTTTCGACACCTGTACGCCCCGAAGACCTGGTATCAATTCGCTTCCCGTCTCGCACAGATGATTGACGGAAACGCAACAGATGCTTTCTTAGCATATGGCTTCGGAGAGTCGAGCGCATTTCAACCCATAGGAGAATCCACCGACATTGTTGAGCTCAACGACGGGGCCACGGGTCCTAAACACTGGGACCAGGGGCGGGACAAGTTGCAGGATCTTATCTTTCCCTATTACGAGTCTTCCCCTTTTGCGTATTCGCACAACAAGGCAAACTATGCGAGACAGGCGTGGCCCGTTCCAAAGACTCACACCTTTGTGCCGCAAAACGGTGTGAAAACGGCGCATCCTTTGCTAGTGCTTTCGATGACGTACGATCCCATTTGCCCGTTGAAATCGGCCAAAGTTGCGAGCAAGGCATTTGAGGGATCGCGCCTCGTGGAGGTTCATGGCTATGGCCATTGTTCTCTCGCGATGCCTTCAAAGTGTGTAGCAGAACATGTTCGGGCGTTTCTTCACGATGGCACTCTGCCGGACGAAAATGCTACTTGCGAGATTGATGGATCTTACTTTGAAAGACCTAGAGAGGATGGCGAAGCTATGACAATAGCACGACATCATCGATGAGCTTGATGCATGGGCTCATATAGTGCAAAGGGTGTAGCTGCTCAGGACTTTATATGACTACAGTAAAAGCTTGTGGCAACTTAGATTGGATAATTGACCCCTGTGTCCCCTCAAGTAAATTCATGTTCGTTCCACTATGCTTTCGATTTCGGAGATGGGAAGCAATTAGTACTGTAGAACTTCCGTAAATGTATGCATTCATTGCTTTCTTTGTCCAAGGCCATCTTTAGGGAGGCAGTATTCCCTTCAATGATATTGTTAAACTGCTTCTCAACTGCATTCCATTTTCGCCTCGTCAAGTATCTCGAAGCAGTAGCGACCTCAGAATGCATTAATGGAGATGTTATTCCTTACCTAGAGAGCAAAGTAAGTCGTATATTTTTGTCATTTTTTTATCATCTTTATAGCTATATCTACCTGCGTCCCGCAATGATCTCTTCCGTGATGCGGCTCCTTTCGATTAGCTCCCAATTGCTCGTTGAACCCACACAATCTGGGGGCCTGCGGAAGGGAACTTCTTCGCTCTGGACATCATCCCTGTTGTTTAGGTCAAGCGCATGCTGTAGTAGAAACTTAATCATCCACCGATCCATCTTGTGGGGCTGTGGACTTGTTGACTCGATGCAAAAGTTCTGGAACTTTATCAGGCGATTCATCTTATTAGAATGTTAGAGTCTGCACTGTATAACGTTTTAACTGATTGCTCCCGACTGTTTGGTGCTTACCAATGGTGTGACGCTTGGCCAGAATTCCCTTAATTTGACTAGGAGCTGGAAGTTCACTTCGAGTCTCTCACGGGCTTCTGTCACCTCGCTGTTTCCCCCGAAAAGAACGGTGTGAACGAGTACTGAAGAAGAGACCACAGTCATATGCCCGACAATATTGTAAACCGCCTCGGCTTCGTCGTTAGTCAGGGATACGCGTACAATGTCAGAAAATGCTGCCGCGTGATATTTACAACGGCTAATGTATAGACGTGATGATTCAGCGTAAGAATGCTTATGGTTCTCAAGATAATGGTAGTAGAGCAAAGTCGAGTAATGATGGTATCCCAAATGTAAAGCGACAAACATTCTTCCTGTAGAATCTGCGATTCGAGCGGCGAGATTAGCCTCCGAGTACCGGACATCGGCAGGGAGATTGCGTTCAAAATCTTCCAGCTCCAAGGCAAGTCTCTGGGAGTCCTCTTCGATAGGCGTCTTGTCCTCGTCAGATGGGAAGACAAGCCGTCGATTGAGGTCGAGTATGCGTCCGAAGATCTGTACGAGAACCACATAATGCGTCCACAAGCCTGGCTTCCACGGCGTGTGCGGCGGATCGCCCGGTTTCAGTCGATTGAACGTGCCTTCGTCCATAGGGAACTGAGGACCAGAGCCACGGAAGAGAAGGCGTCGGGGGAGATCAATACCAGCGGTGCTCCAGGTGTCGATCATGTAGAGAGACCACCACAAACGACGCTTTGTTTCCTGCGTGATGGCGTCGCTGCTCTCGTTCTCGCTCGAGATATGCAATAGTTGCGCCATGGTATTTGCAACGCCTACAATGACACCAGTCAACTCATTCCGAAGACGGATATTTGAATGCAGATTTACCATAGTATATTGACTCGGTGCCCACATCATTGTCTCCCGAGCATATGGTTCCTACTAAAATGCATGCCTGAATGTTTTCAAGGCAGATATCATCTATGTCCTCTTTCAAGCTGCGTTTGGCTTCTGCGGCATATGCCCTGCCGCGGGAACGGGTTTCAGGATGAGGAGAGAACCTGAATTAAAATATCAGTATGGTTAACGTCGTCGCTAAAGTTGCACACGTACCTAGCTGAGAGACCAAGTATGCCAAAGAGGACGTTATGAGAAACGGTGCCGTTACGAACTTCTTGAAGAAGTGATGGCTCATGGAACAGGGTATGTGGCTGATTATGCAGATGCCGCAGATACAAAGCTACCAGTTCCTCTTTGATTTCTTGGCTCGGTTGCAGCGCATACGGCGTCTTCTGCTGTGTAGCAGGTAATAACGATGGCTGTCTCAAGCGGCCTAGTGGGATACATAAGGAGCAATCCAATTGCCTCCTGACGCATTGGTGGCATCTAGAGTTTGGGGCAGATGGCGTACACTTTCGTTTGCCAGCCCGGCACTCTACGCACGCGGTGCAAGTCTTCATTAAGGCAACAGTATTGAAATATCATCTCATGTGCCGCTGCGGCGACCCTAGAGACGTTTGTATTAGATAAGATCAGGTTCTCTTTTACAAAAGGGGAGCTCGCAGCTAAACTCTCTAGGGTAACGAGTCCTCGACGTTGTCATGATGCGGGGTTGGGGCTACCCCGCATCGTGGGGCTACGACCGACGACTAAAGTATTCGTACGGTCTGTGCACAAATAGGGATAAGGACGCGAAGACGGCGTAATTTGCTGCAATTTATTGTACGAATACATTTGTTGCCATACTGTATATCAGATT
The DNA here is from genome assembly GCA_001630595.1 of Pseudogymnoascus sp. BL308. NCBI lineage: Eukaryota > Fungi > Ascomycota > Leotiomycetes > Thelebolales > Thelebolaceae > Pseudogymnoascus > Pseudogymnoascus sp. BL308. Next base: position 22,282 of record LMYD01000436.1, on the reverse strand, counting down.
GGGCAGAATGGTGATATTGCTGCTCCAAAGGCCGAAGCCGAAGCTCCCCTGTAACAAGCGCAGCCTCCATAAGCTTATGGCAATGTGGCTGTGTCCAATCTCTGCTTCTGAGCAAATCCCGATATCCAATTGCAGCTCTGTGTCTGTAAATCGTCAATTTCGAAATGACTCCGCTTTCAGCCCTTTGATTACTAACATCGTACAATTCTAATCCACCACTTCGGATCTTGCAAAATAATACTGAATTCCCGCGCGGGTGCTGCCATGGTTCATATGTCTTACCGATAAACAGAAGTTCGTATGTCTTTCGATGATTTTGCACCTTGTATTCTACAGTTATATGCGGTCAAGTTATTTTACAAAATCGTCGAAATTCTGGCCGTAAGAGCTGTTTCAAGCAATGGCGACTATTAAGCCCGTAATGCGACGGAGCCATACCAAGTCGAAAATTGGATGCAAGACATGCAAGACCCGTCGGATCAAATGTGACGAATTTCAACCCCGATGGTTAGTTATAGACCCCCGTCGTCCTCTTCCCAGAATATATAGAAGAACGATGTGTTAACATGCACCTATCCCTGTTTAGCTACAACTGTCTTCATAGTAGGCGGACCTGTACATACCCAACAAGTAGTGTGGGTGAAACAGTTAGCCAGGTTGATCCTGAACTCGCTTGGCCAACCGCTATCGAGCAGTCTTGCCAGGAATGGCAAGCTGTTGGAGAGCCCCCTTTCCCTATTCTAAATCTGCCAGTATCTCAAAGTTGGCACTCGATGCCTATGAAAGACTTGCGGTATATGCATCAGCTAGCCCTAGTGACTTCCATCCTTGAACTTAGCCAAACCAGGCAGATGTGTCTCTGGTGGTCTGAATTCCCACTGTACGTACTCCTGTTCGCTTCCTGTAGCTAGCCATTGTCTGCTGTACAAGTTTTTAAACTATCTTTGGCTAGCTTTTTCCAACTTGCGGTTAGGTATGATTTTGTTGCACACGCGAACATGGCGAAGTCAGCAGAGCGACTTGCATTAGTCACTAGATCCACAGAAGCATTGGAAGACTCTATACGGTACAAGAGTTTGGCACTTGAAGGGCTGCGTAAAGCAAACCAGTCATTTTCAAAAGAGAACGCAGATACTATCCTATCCACGTCTATTTCGTTAGAGTACCACGCTGGGGATTGGTAAGTGCAATGTGTTTGACTAGGCATCGCTGTCTGGAATTGTCTGACATAGTGTCGTCTTATAGGCGTGGCTTGATGGCTGTTATGCAGGGTATTTCTGCTGTAAGATTATCGTCCTTTGTGTGCCTCGACTGGGTGCTTATATCTGAACTAGGTCACTCAACAAATGAAAGCATGGGCTATAGGGTCTGAATTCTCTAGTTACCTAGACCAAAATTCTCCCACTCATCAATCTAAAGATCGCACACCATCCGAGAACGACGACTCGCATACAACACCAACGGTTGGTTGCCGCAACACATTTCTAGAACGTTTGCTTCCTCAAGGAATCAAATCCCTGAACGAACTAGCAAGTTCTGCCCAGGGCAACATAAATATCTCGGCGATGATCCGGCAACTACGAGACATTCTCCGATGTGTGTCTGAGCGACAATCGCCCGGCTGGTCCGAAATAGAGCAATACCAATTGATATATCCGTTCTCATCTTGGATGTCCAAGTACTCGATATCGTTTATTTCCATTAGTGAGGGTGATACACTCGTCCTCACAACCCTTGCCCACTTTTACGCCGTGGTGGTCACTTTGGCAATAGCGTTTCCTGCCATTGATATCCCGCCGGTCGCCTCTATCCGTTTGAAAAGCATCGTCGAGGCCGACCATATAATACGGAGGCCCCTGGGAAGCTTCTGTGGCCGCTGTGGCACCCACCATCACGTTAACGAGCAAATGGAGTACCCGCTGAATGCTGTTCACGCATATCAAAACCTTTGGGGCACCAAATCCATATAGGTGATGTTCAAGAATGTCTGGAGATATAATAATTGTTTATGTGTGACAAATATATATATAGCTTCACTCATTATTTAATACAATAAACTTTCTGCTTGATTAAACTAGAGTGTATTTGTATTTTAAATAATATAGTCTAATATAATTGCCAATGTCCAAACGTGAAGAAAATCCTCGTCTCTCTTAACCTATGTCCCTAAGATATTCTCGAAGTCTACAGGACCTACAGACTCCTAATAATGAGCCACACACCGAAAGTTCTTCGCCAGCTTTGTATCACCATGCCCGCGATACTGTGATACAAGCGGATATCGGCAAACATTCCTTGTAAACTGCGCCTCGGCACCTGGCTGCGTCGTTGCAGCCAAAGTATTCGGCGCAACCCCCGTCTCAACCCAATTCACCAGTGCTCCGAATGGATCTGAAGGGATAGCACCGACAGTTATGCCCTGCCCACAGTGGTCCACTCCCGGTGCAATGAACAGACGGAAGAACTCATCTACCTTCTTCGAGCTGCCGATATGTTTCACCACATCATCGCGGTATCGTTCTGTGCCTTGGGGAAAGATCAACTGGTCTGCTCCGCCTTGCCAGACGAGGAATGTGCCCCCTGATTTACGGAGGGCGGAGAGATCGGGGTTATCGGAGCCAATGATGTGACTGTATCTTTGTGTTGATTCGTGGAATAGCTGCGTCAGCTCTGCGGAGTCTATGGTCGAAGTGTCGAAGTTTGGATCCGCCTTGAGAAAATATCTAATCCACGTATCACTAACAAAGAAGGGAACACCGATGCTGGTTCCGTTGACAATATTCGTCTGCGCAAGGGAATCCAATGGAGCCCCAATAGTTAACCCATCCCAAAGCTGGTCTCCGCAAGCTGTTTTCGGACCAGCCCAGATCTTTTTGGCTATCGCTACTATAGAGCGCGTAACCACCACCTCAAGGCCCTCACACCGGCTCCGCTTGCCGACCACAGTAAACGGATTAAACTTGCACCCGGCGAGATTCGAGATAACCCCATCTTTCACCCCATCAAGCGCATCGCACGCCTCAATCGCCGCCTCCGTAACAGCAGCAAACTCGCACTTCGAAGGTAAAACCCCAGCCTCCTTCATAACCACCTGCGGCCACTGCTCGGCAACCACATACTTATCCCAAGAAATAGCAGGTGCTCCTGCCAAAATCCCATCAAAGTCCTCCGGATATCGCTGCGCAGCCACTAGCCCCTGTCTTCCCCCAGTCGAGCATCCATTCCAGTACGAGTACTTCGGCTTCGTCCCGTAGAATGACGCTGTAATCGCTTTTGCGACGACCGAAATATCGTGTACAGAACGCGACGCGAAGTTCGTTAGAAGCCCGAGATTGACCTTGCCATCGCTATCAAGTGCCCAAAGCCCGGGGCTCGTAAGTTCGCCCGACACGCCGGCATCAGTGGATGCTGCAACAAAACCTTGGGCCACTACTGGGCCCAGGCTGTAGGCGCCCGTGCCGGCTGCCCATGCTGTGCCTCCTGTGGCCACAAAGCGGCCGTTCCAGGTATTTAATGGGAGCCAGACCTGGACGAGGACTTTGTCCCCTGTGTGAGGGTGGGAGAGGGTGACGTTAACATCACATATGTTGAGGTTTGGGACATCAACGAGGAGAATAGGTGGATTGGCGGTGATGGTATAGTTGTGTCGCTCTTGGCTAGAGATGGAGAGGATTGTTGCACCGTGGATAGTGGGCGGTGGAATAGCTGCACAAGAGTGGGATCCATGCCTTGCGGTGATGAGGGCGTTGGCAGTGGCAAAGATGCCAACAGTAGCCATGAAAAATGTGATAAGCATCTTGAATAAGTTGATGTAGTATATATAGTATTCAAGATACAATAATATAGAAACTTTGGCCTAAACTAACAGAAAACAGGTTAAGTTGAGATTGAAAGGCATAAATCAGCGGCGAGACTACCGCGTCTTATAGTCCATTTCTCTCGCAGACATGGAAACCACACTGCCATTTTCTTTTCCGCGGGCAAGCCCCGTCCGCAGTGGGCATCATTTAAAATGAGGCGCTGTCCAGTTTCGATAGAAATATCTTTTGGCAATTCAGATGGTATTGTCCCCTAGTTCTCTAATAAATTGGGGATAAAGTTGCTACAGCCGACAACTGCTGTATGTGAGAGTTCAAGCATTTGACGCTAAAATATTACACGACTCGCCTTGGCGACCAATACAAAATCTCACTCGAGATTTAGCTTGGACAAAGATCATTGAATGCGCCACAATTATTACAACTGTTAGGAGGACTATGAGCTGTGCAGGGGTTGGGTTGCTGAGCAAATGCTGTAATGGACGTCGTCGCTCGCTTGAAGTAATGATGGACTGTCAATCACCCGGTCGATGCGTTTATCGGAGATGCCCGCCATAAGGAAATACGTTCTGTAATCTGAACTCTCCATGAGATAATTCACGTGATGGAATTGTAAGAAAGTGAGAAGAGTAGGAGAGTCTGCTATTCGAAGTATACCCCTTTGGCAGGACGCCACTATATAAGTAGACACTATCTTGATTTGCCGTTGTTGTGGTTGAGACGAGGGAAGGTGCCGAGGAAATCGATCCGTTCGGCTTAGATAGGGCGAGATAGACCGCGAACGCGATTTTAGCATATTGGGAGGGGTTGCTGACAATTAAGATGTTAGGCTGTGGTGCGATTTACAAATCGGATGCGCCCTTTCGATGACAAATTCGTCAAGCATAGGCATTGTTAGCGATTTTTGGTAGCCATTGCCTCGAACATTTCGGAAGATAAGGGCCCGTTGCATCTGGTGAACCCATTCGATTTTGAAACCCCTCACTACAGTAGCTCTTATAGCGATTGTCCGCAGTGTTTTACGTCTCCGAACCTTGGGTGTAGTTACCGGAGCACTACAAAAAGCTCGATAGGACCTCCCGCTGGTGAAGTTGACAGTGCGATCTAACTCTTGAGTCGAAACATCCATATCCTATTCTGTAAATCCCGGAAGTTCCCAACTGGCCAACCAATATGCCTCCTAAGATCTTTGCCACAGGTGTTGTAAGTATTAGTTTTACCTTACATGAAATTAAATCTGGTAATTAATGCTCCTACAGACAGGTTATGTCGGAGGCGATGTTCTCTTCGCTCTGCTCCAAGCCCACCCGTCTTGGGAGTCCAATATCACTTGCTTAGCCCGAAACCCCTCTCGAGGCGATGCGCTTTCCTCTGCTTACCCCAACATCAAAATTGTTTATGGGACTCTAGAGGACGGGCAAATTCTCGAAGAAGAAGCTTCAAAAGCAGACATCGTACTCCATTGGGCGAGCTCTGATCACGTAGGCGCTGCCAGCGCGATTAAGAAAGGATTGGAGGCTGGTAATGGGGGATACTGGATTCACACTAGTGGTACTGATATTTTGCTCAATCCTGAGCTGCTCAAAGGGGAGAAAGATACTGCTGAAGTGGGCGAGATTAAGGTTTATGATGATTGGGACAACATCAAGGAGGTGACTACATTACCAGGTAATAAACCCACCCATTTCCTACCCATTATGAAATACTAATGAGAATTCCGTCTTCAAGACTCACGTTCCCATCGACCCTGCGATAAAATTCCTCTCTCCCTTGCCTCTTCTCAAAAAGTAAAAACAGCAATCATCTGCCCGCCCACGATTTGGGGCCGCGGCCGTGGCACTGGTTCCACGCGATCGCACCAGATCTATGGCATTGCGAATCTTATTCTCGAGCGTGGCTCTGGAGTCGTTTCACACCTCACTGCCGCACCTAAAACTTTCTGGCCCAACGTTCATGTCTATGATCTAGCCAGATTGTATCTTGACATTATCGACTCTGCGGCAACGGAGTTACAGGGAGGAAAGGGCGCTGCTACTTGGGGAACCGAGGGGTACTATTTTGCAGAGAATGGCGTGCATTATTGGCAGGATGTTGCAGAATGGGTTGCTGAGGAGGCGGGGAATCAAGGTTACTTCAAAGGTGGAAATGCTTTGACAGTGGAGTCGATTGAAGACGAAAGGTTTAAATACGTCGGACCTGCGGTGCTGAACCGTGGGAGCAGCTGCAAGTCTATTAGAGCGAAGAAATTGTTTGGTTGGGGTTGTCGCGAGAAGGAGCTGAAGGATGAGGTTGAAGAAATCGTAAGAAGTGAAGCGGAGCTTCTGGGGATTACGAAGACAGATTGAGTCAGCTGTTGCAATATTTTCAAACTTTCGTTTTGCCAAGTGAGTCTAGTCACTTTGATTAGCTTGAACGGGGTTCTTCAATATAACAAGCATCCTGAAAATGGGCCTGGGAATCTGAAGCGTTCATGAGTGGTACGTGATATAGGAAGTTCCAAGATATGGGCGAACAGTTCGAGTAGTAACAGCGAGGAATCCAAGGCTGCCAGGCTATAGCCATGGCAGATAGGAGGGGCCACTTTATATCCGACAGCCTTGTTAGTGGACCCAAATCGGGAAATGGAAGAGGTGAAATGTGCTCTGTTGAGGTTGTTCTATCGGTGGGTCAGAGCTCGACTGATAAGCGCTCACGTATAAACACGTGATCTGGGGCGGTGTTGCCATGAGTAGTGACGTAGGGCGGGGGCGCCGAAACCCGGAGTCCGCAGCACGCAGCAGTTAGACTAAACTTGTACGGAGACAAGTAAGTAACTATGGCGTGAAATAACGCGAAAACAATGGAGTTTAATTCTTCCCTGCGAAATTCTTATTCCCTGTGCTTTATAAGAAGGATTTTCGAAACCCTTTAATCTGATTTGCCGGTGGCGACCAAAGGGAAGCCCGAAGTCCCTGAGTCAACGCGGCCAACCAGCCGGGTGAGCCTTCTGGCACATTCCCCAACCTCTTATCGACGCGCTAGCCGCTTTAGGTTTAGGGTGACAGATTACTAACCCCGTACCGCCCGCAGTGACTGATGCAGCGACTGCGCCATTATTCGGTTGTTCCAAGGCAGGCGCCTGGCTGGCTATATAACCTGCCTTGCCATCCACGACCAACAGTCCTCCTCTTTCCTTCAACATCGCATCCATCAAACCTAACCTTTCACCTTACAACACGTCGATCGTGTTGCCCAGACCACTCTCCAATACTCTCTCCAATACACACACATAAAGACAATACACCAGCAACAGACAAGATGCAGATCTTCGTCAAGACTCGTAAGTTTCGCCCCCGCACTTCATCGCGGTAATGGCTTTTGCCACCGGATGAATTCACCTTTCCATCACAACATCAACTAACAACGCTTTGCAGTGACTGGCAAGACCATCACCCTTGAGGTCGAGTCCTCCGATACCATCGACAACGTTAAGAGCAAGATCCAAGACAAGGAGGGAATTCCCCCGGACCAGCAACGTCTGATCTTCGCCGGCAAGCAGCTTGAGGACGGCCGCACCCTCTCCGACTACAACATCCAGAAGGAGTCGACCCTCCACTTGGTCCTCCGTCTGCGTGGTGGTATGCAGATCTTCGTCAAGACCCTCACGGGCAAGACCATCACTTTGGAGGTGGAGTCATCCGACACCATCGATAATGTGAAGTCGAAGATCCAGGACAAGGAGGGCATTCCTCCTGACCAGCAGCGCCTGATTTTCGCGGGCAAGCAGCTTGAGGACGGCCGCACTCTCTCTGACTACAACATTCAGAAGGAGTCGACTCTCCACTTGGTCCTTCGTCTTCGTGGTGGTATGCAGATTTTTGTCAAGACTCTTACTGGCAAGACGATTACGCTCGAGGTGGAATCATCCGATACCATTGACAACGTCAAGTCGAAGATTCAAGACAAGGAGGGTATTCCCCCGGACCAGCAGCGCCTGATCTTTGCTGGCAAGCAGTTGGAGGACGGCCGCACCCTGTCGGACTACAACATTCAGAAGGAGTCCACCCTGCATTTGGTTCTCCGCCTTCGTGGTGGTATGCAAATCTTCGTCAAGACCCTCACCGGAAAGACAATTACCCTGGAAGTCGAGTCGTCGGATACGATCGACAACGTCAAGTCTAAGATCCAAGATAAGGAGGGCATCCCACCGGACCAGCAGCGCCTGATTTTCGCGGGCAAGCAGCTCGAGGATGGCCGTACCCTGTCTGATTACAACATCCAGAAGGAGTCCACATTACATCTTGTTCTCCGCCTCCGTGGTGGTATGCAGATTTTCGTCAAGACCCTGACTGGAAAGACCATTACTCTCGAGGTTGAGTCGTCGGACACCATTGACAACGTCAAGTCCAAGATTCAGGATAAGGAGGGTATCCCACCGGACCAGCAGCGTTTGATCTTCGCTGGTAAGCAGCTCGAGGATGGGAGGACGCTGAGCGACTACAACATCCAGAAGGAGAGCACTCTTCACTTGGTGCTCCGTCTTCGTGGTGGCCAATAGGCTAGCATAGATGTGGTTTTCTCTTTTTACGGCGTATTGGTCATATACCTAGGTGGCAATGGGTTCTTAGTACATACTTACAGTAGTATGGGGATATGTGAAATGAACCCCCAGCGATAGTTAAATAATACATTTTGTCGCTATTAAATTTTAAACTTGGTATTTTGATATGTGATATTGTGATATGTGCCAGTTTCGAAAAGGTAAGCTGTTTGCCATTATCGTGAATCATGCGTGCTTTGTTACTTCTCCAATTTGGCCCTTGCCACAAAACGACACTACAAAAGATCTACCCCGCCACCCAACGTCAGACCATCTCAACTGTATATTGCAACATCCAGCAAGGCTACCATCCTGTGTCTCCAGCAATTAATTTGCATGCCAACACCCATCACCGGCATTTGCCGTTATCATCCCCAGATAGCTATGCCATGACGAGCCGAGCCTACTTTTACCACCTCCGCTTCGAGCTCTTCCCCAAACCCCCCGCCAATTTCGTCGACGCAACGGCTCCCGACGTCGACGACCAAACAAGATTACCCTCACTACCAGTGTCATTTTCCGATTCACTACCGAATCACTTCAAGCTCCCTGTTAGAGAATCCAACGACCGTCGCGTCCCTACCATCTCAAAGCTCACAAACGAAACCACACGACACACCACAGACTCCACAGACGCGCCGAACACACCGAACCCCGAACGCCGCGGCTCAGTAATAGACTGTGGTCCCCAGCGCGTGGATATACACCGAGACTCGCCACCGCGCGACACAGCGCCTGCTGCGATCAGTAGACGTAGCGTGGAGGAGGCGGCGCGCGACTGGCGCTTTGGGCGCGTTCGGGCGTCGAGTATACAGATGGGCGACCCCGCCGGGTCCATGGAAGGAGGTGGGAGCGCGAGCGGGGCGAAGAGCCAGGGGACCAGGGCGAAGGTTGAGGAGGTGAGGTTGAAAGGAAGGGAAGAGGAGTTGGGGTGGGGGATTGTGCATTTGTATCGGGAGGGGGAAGAAACGGGGGCGTTGGGGGAAGTTGTTGAGGAGGGGGGGAAGGGGAGGGAAGTAGTGCCTAGGGAGGAGGAGATGGAGGAGGTGAATACGACGATGCTTTGTATTCCGGCGGTGCCGAGTTATATGACGGCGAGTGATTTTTTGGGGTGGGTTGGGGAGAAGACGAGGGAGCTGGTTAGCCATTTTAGGATGGTGATGACGGGGAGGATGAATCGCTATATGATGCTTATGAAGTTTCGGGATGCGGGAGAGGCGAGGAGGTGGAGGAGGGAGTGGGATGGGAAGGTGTTTAATGGCATGGAGGTATGTGGCGAGCCTTCCGATCTGATACTATGTCCACCTACTAACTTTCGTTTTACAGCCCGAGAACTGCCATGTCATGTTCATCAAATCGATCCACTACGACACTCTCCCCTCCACAAACCAAACCGACACCACCGCCTCCTTCCCCGACATGTCCCTCGACCCCTTCACCCCCACCCACTCCACCTTCTCACCCGACTCCAACACCACATCCCTCGCCCTCAAGCCCCTCCCACCACCCACCCCATCCCTCGTCGAACTCCCCACCTGCCCCGTCTGCCTCGAGCGCATGGACGAAACAACCGGCCTCCTCACCATCCTCTGCCAACACGTCTTCCACTGCGCCTGTCTCCAAAAATGGCGCGGCTCAGGCTGTCCAGTGTGTCGCCACGTGCAGCCTGCCAACTCGCTGAGCACACCCTTCGGATTCACGGCTGCGACGCACGATCTCAATTTGTGCCAGGTGTGCGATTGTCCTGAGGATCTGTGGATCTGCCTCGTCTGCGGGAATGTGGGGTGTGGCCGCTACAAGGGCGGACATGCAAAGGAGCATTGGAAGGAGACGGCGCATAATTACTCGCTGGAGACCACGACGCAGCATGTGTGGGATTATGCGGAGGATGTATGGGTGCATCGACTACTACAGACGAAAGGGGATGGGAAGATTGTGGACCTGCCCGGTAGCAGTCGCTCGGTGCTGGGCGGGGGAAATAATCGCGAGGGCAGCGGACAGCAAGATCTGGAGATGGTTCCGCGGGAGAAGATGGAGAATATCGGGATTGAGTACGGGCATATGCTTGCGACGCAGCTTGATTCGCAGCGGATGTATTTCGAGGAAGTCGTAGCGAAGGCAGTGGACAAGGCAGCCGGCTCAGCGAGGGAGGCGGAGCGGGCGGCGAGGGCGGTGGAGGAGGTGAGGGGGAAGCTGGAGGTGATGCAGAAGGAGCATCAGGAGATGAGGGAGGAGATTATTCCTGGGTTGCAGAGGGATCGCGATCGCATGGCCACGAAGGCGGAGAAGGCGGGGGAGCTGGCGAGGAGCATGACGAAGGCGTTTCAGGAGGAGAAGCAGGTGGGGAGGGGGTTGATGGATCGGGTTGGGCATTTGAACGAGGCGCTGGAGAGGGTGAGGAGGGAGTTGAAGGAGGCGAAGGATGAGAATGTTGATTTGAAGGAGCAGAATCGCGACCTGAGCTTTTTTATTAGCAGTCAGGAGAAGGTGAAGAGTTTGGAGGGGGAGTTGGGGGAGGAGGTTAAGGAAGGGACGGTGAGCTTGCCGGAGCCGAAGCCCGAGAAGGGGAAGAAGGGGAAAGGCAAGAAGAAGGCGGCGGGGTGAGGTTGTTGATGGCTGTATATTTGTTTTGGGGCGTGGATTTGGAGACAAGAGATACCAGGTTGGAGTAATGATTCTGGCCCTGGACATAAGCAGAAGTTCTGTACTATACAATTTATGAATGGATGATAGAAACAAAGCTAGTGGAAGATTCGCCGCAAACCTTCCTATAACCAGTCGGAGGCTAGAACTCCAAACACAATTAACGTCGTTGCCCAACCGCCCCCAGCCTTTAAACTTATGCCGCTACTATCTTCCGGCACAGTATCGTTTAGAAATTGTTTGCTGACTAGAAACTGTCCAGCGATCTCCGTATGCGTATCTTCTCGGCCCATAGCATAATACGGCATTATAGCTCCGATTAGACTTCCGTCTAGGGACTTGTTATCACATTGCTCATAGCGCACCCAATTGGAAGCCCTGAGGGACGCATAAGTTAGGGTCATGTTGTATCCCGGCTCGACTGTTAAGTCCACATGGCTTGAGATGTTTTTCGAGGATATCGTTACTTCAAGTGGCGAAGTTGAGAGGTACCATCTAGGACGGCCGACCCAGAATCCCTCCATGTACCCAATAATGGCTTTGCGGTCTGATGAGTTGAGAGGTACCATCTAGGACGGCCGACCCAGAATCCCTCCATGTACCCAATAATGGCTTTGCGGTCTGATGAGTTGAGAGGGAGGTCGAGGATGTGAGAATCATCCATCAAGGCCTCTACGCCTCTCTAGTCAAAGTCTTCGAATGAGGAGTTGGTGGGTGATATGGTGAGTTGCGGCGCTATGGTAAGGGTGTAATTCTTGGCTGGGAGCGTGCAGCTGACATTTCCTGACGAAGGGCAGGAGATGAAATCGAGGTGTTTCTCGACATTGTATTTTCCAAGCCGACCGTCCACATGAGTCGTCTCTATCGACTCAACAACATATGCTGTTGTGTTCGTGCACGCTGCTGTTGCTAGATGGATCCGACTGGCTATTAACGACGCGGTGAGAAGGCCGTAACCTAGAGGAGATACAAAGCTGCGCATCGTGATGTGGGATCTACGATGGCGGCGGCTGTGGATTCGAACAAAAGAGGAAATTGTCTATTTAAGTAGCTACGATCAAGGGGGAAGGGGATCAGGGGCCGCGGCGCAATTTGTGACCTTTCTGGGCTGGACAAGGATTGCGGGCAAATTCCAAAGGTCTTGGGGGTTTGTTGGAGTCCCAAGCGTTAATGAACTTCATAGGTTTAGCCCTTCTTCATAACTAATTGCTAGCTCCATCCTAGACGATTTATCAAAAGGTCATATCACTATGTATAATACACTCTCAACGTATAGCCGCCATCTCGGAGAAGGGGTACGGGCGGCACGGCAAAGCTTACCCGCTAGGCCGGGTGGCAGGTGTTTGCTTGAAATCAGTGGATGAGTAGCTGGGTGTGTGACCACCAGCGAATACCCATGTTGTATGCTTTTTTTTTGTTGCCGTTTTGATATATGAAGCTTTGGTCCTGTGAGGTTTGATGTGCCTGGACGGGCTGGTTCGTCTGGACTCCTAGGGCGCGGCAGGGGGTCCGTAACGCCCAGGCGCTCAGACGCTGGGCTTACATTAATACGGCGCCATTAGTGATAATGAATAGCAATTAGACAAAACGGTGCATGCAAAGAAAATAGACTGCAGGAGTAGCGTGATGTAAGCACGTGAAGGGTAAAGTGTAGCATGGCTAGGCTCCAGTTGGATAACACGGCTTCCCCGAATCACCCCATTACAGGCTATTCGCTTCCTAGAAGGGCCGTTCCAGTGGGGAAACTAGCCGCTTTGCGCCCCCAAACCTCAGGGTCGGGGAAGGAGCCAACGCTCGGCGGAGAGATCGAGAATTCGCCGGGTAGATATAGTAGATATAGCAAGGTCTAGACCGGAATTATCGGGACGAGCGTGTTGGAATATCGGATGCCACCTCCCTCTTACAGGTCCTCAGAGCCGTGGTGGAGCAGAAGCATGTTGTTGGGGCCATAATGAGGCAAAAACAGGATGCTGCATGATACTATGCTCAACGACTATCGATGTGCGCTGCGGAGGCGTTCGGGGCCCAATAGGCGACAGCATCGCCGCTGTGTTCTGTGCTAGGCGCAGGCACGCTAGTATATTTTCGTCATCAACTCTCCCCACATTGCGACTATTTCTCCCCACCAAGATTTCCCCATATCAATACTTCTACAAGTGCTTGCTGCTGTCACGTCACATCTTCTCCCCGCATCATCGTCGCTCGCACAGATATATTTTTATGCGAGAATTCATACGTCTACTCTAGACGACGATAAGCTTGATGAGGAGAGAAATGCCGCTTTCGAAACCGCTAGTCTGATATTAATCGCTGTGGCCAACCTGAAGCTAAGCTAGCTAAGCTCCGCACCAACCCCAAATATAGTACTCGAAAGAAGAAAGTCCACGGACGACGACTCGACTCTCTGCCTGGCCCTCGACAACACCACATACCTTTCGAGACCTCGACATCTCGCGTTGGCCTCGTTACAAAGATAGCCATGGCGTCCGTCCGCGAGTCGCAGAATGCCATCGACACGCACGCCGATGGCCGCGTTGGCGCCCAGCCTTCCCCTCGCGTGGGGAAGGCAGCGCACAAGGAATCGCACCCAATGACGAACTGGGTGTATGATGTTTTCTTGTGGACGTTCAGTATCCTCGTAGACCTGTTCTTCCGAGAGGTGCATCCGCGGGGGAGCTGGAAGATCCCGCGGCGGGGACCGATTATCTTCGTTGCTGCGCCACATGCGAATCAGGTACGTTTGATGGGATGGAAGTTTAGGATAGGATAAAGCTAACGGTTATGTAGTTTGTCGATCCGTTGGTACTGATGCGAACGCTGAGAATCGAGGCTCATCGACGAGTTGCGTTCTTGATTGCGGAGAAATCGATCAAGAGAAAGTTTATCGGATGGTTTTCGAGACATGTGGGCGCAGTGCCTGTTGGACGAGCTTTGGATATGGTCAAGCCGGCTACCGGAAGTATATATATACCCAACATCGACGATCCTCTCCTTATACGCGGCTATGGCACGAAATTCGACGGCCCAGAGATCCAGATTGGCGGGCTACTCGTCCTGCCATCCGTGAACGGTACTGCGGCCAGCAGTGAAATTTTGGAAGTCCTGGGCCCTGAAGAGTTGAGGCTCAAGAAGCCATTCAAGGGCGGGATTGCCTTGAGCCAGCTTACTGGACGCGAAGACGTGACCGAGGACGGGGCGTTTTCGAACCCAGAACAGAAAGGCCCGGCGGCAGAGTTCCACGGCACCAGATTCAAGACCGCTCCTAAGGTCGACCAGTCAAAGGTCTACGATGCCGTGTTCGATCGCTTGAGCGCTGGTGGCGCTGTAGGGATTTTCCCGGAAGGAGGAAGCCACGACAGGACGGAGCTTTTGCCCTTGAAGGCTGGTGTCGCGATTATGGCCCTCGGAGCGTTGGCAGCTGCACCGGATAGTGGCTTGAAGATCATTCCGTGTGGAATGAACTACTTCCACGCCCACAAGTTCCGGTCTCGTGCCGTTATCGAATTCGGTAATCCTGTCGAAGTCCCCAAGAAGCTTGTCGAGATGTATAAACAGGGTGAAAGACGGGAAGCCGTCAGTCAGCTTCTGGAGACAGTATACCAGTCATTGGTGGCTGTCACCGTTACGAGCCCGGATTACGACACTCTCATGCTTATCCAAGCCGCAAGGCGACTGTATAACCCGACTGGCAAGAAATTGCCCCTGCCTATGGTTGTAGAGCTCAACAGACGTCTCGTCAAGGGATACACTCACTACAAAGACGACCCTCGTACCGTTGCTCTCAAGAAATCTGTCATTGACTACAACAAGCAACTCAAATATCTTAATCTACGAGATCATCAAGTTGAATATGCAAAGCTGTCGCTTGTCAAGGTTGTACTCCTTCTCATCGGAAGAATCATCAAACTCGCGGGCCTCTCGATCGGTGTGCTTCCGGGTCTAATTCTCTTCGGTCCCGTCTTCATTGCATCGAAATTGATCTCCATTAAGAAATCCCGCGAGGCGTTGGCAGCGAGCACGGTGAAAATCCAGGCTCGCGATGTTGTTGCGACCTGGAAGCTTCTTGTCTCTATGGCATTCGCTCCCCTGCTCTACACCTTTTACACTGTCATCCTCGTTGTCTGGACGTACAAGACTCGGGTTAACGGCCTGGTTCCAGAATCCCTACCTCTCTGGTGGATCCCACCTATCGGCTACACCGTCTTCCCCATGATCACCTTCGCCGCCCTGCGCTTCGGAGAGGTCGGAATGGACATCGTCAAGTCCCTCCGTCCTCTTTTCCTCTGCCTCAACCCCACAAGCTCCAACCCACTCTACAAACTCCAAGCCACGCGCGAGCAACTCGCCCACGAGGTCACGGACCTAATCAACACCTTCGGCCCCGAAATGTTCCCCGACTTTGACGCCGCGCGCATCGTCGCCGACCCCTTCCACGATGGCGCCCTAACCCCTCCCACGCCCTCCACAAACGGCTTCAACACCTCCCGCCGCGACTCCAACGCCTCCGGCACCACCGACGGCGCCCCCCACAGCCCCGCCGCCGCCGGCGAGCGCCCGCTCTCCACCGGCAGCGCGGGCCTGCGCGCCGAGGCGCTCAGTCGTAACGATTCCTTCCACAATATCGGGAACTTTGGGTTCTTTGCCACGCGCCCAAACAGTCGTAGTCGGAGCCGTAGCTCGAGTGTGGGAGGGGCGTTTGGCTCGGCTGGATTCCCTGTCAAGGCGTTTAGTACGTTGGATGGGAAGGAGAATTTTGAGGAGGTGACGATGAAGATTCGGGGGGCGATGAAGGAGAGGGGGGAGAGGAGGAGGAGGGGGATGGGTAGCCCGGCGGTGGAGAGTGAGGAGGAGGAGAGTAGTGATGAGGGTAAGAAGGGAGTTTGAGTTTGAGTTTGAAGGGTTGTGGAAATAGTGAGGGTGGGAAGTGACGGAGAGTATTTTGATTGGGTGGACTTTGTTTATGGAGCGTAGGCGTTTAATGATACCATTGGAGATCGAACTTCTTTTGACTATTTGTTTCCATTATGTATGAGAATGATCTTGTGATATTTGGAATGTTAGGGTATTGGCTAAGCTTGGTTTCTTCAGGGCACATGTCAATATATCAACAATAGTTCCTTTGATTCTCACTATCTGAACTATTGAAGAAGCAATCCTTACATACAGTGCATGCACGCGTCGCAAAACAAAACAACAAATATTGTGCAAGTTGTCATCCGATCTGATCCCCACCGACACCTTGAATCCCCTCACAATTCCCAGTGAACAGTTTCCCCCAGGTAGAATCAAACCCACGTAAACTCCGTCTCTTGGATTCCCTTTGAGATACGAAAATGCCTTTGGCCGGGGTATAAAGAAAGAAAAGATAACTGGCAATGATAATTTTCATCCCTGAACTAGAATGAAAAACACGTAACCCCGTCTCTTGAATCCCGTGCGAGAATTGGAATTCCTTTCGAGAGGAGATAAAAGGAAAGATAACGAGCAATGACAGGTCTCATCCCTTGACTAGAATCAAACCCACGTAGCTCCGTCTCTTTGCTTTACTTGCCATAGTAAAAAGAGACGGAGCTACGTGGGTTTGATTCGCAAGTAAAAGAAGAAAAAACACTTTGGAAGCTGAAGAGTGAAAACAATTCATCTCATACTTCAGAGTAAACAAATTCTGCGCCGTTATGGCCGTTGTAGAAGTATTCATCCACTAAACTTTCTTGGGCGCTCAAGGGACGAGTCCTCATCGTCGTCGTCGGCATCCGCATCCCGAGGTCTCTTCCTCGTCTCAAGGATGGAATCAGACTGGCTGCGTCCAAGCTCTGTCTTGATTTCAACGTCATCCTCAGTCTTGACGCCGTCCTCAGTCTTGACACCTTCCTCAGACTTGATGCCATCCTCAGTCTTGATGCCATCCTCAGTCTTGATGCCATCCTCAGTCTTGATGCCATCCTCAGTCTTGGTATGGTCCTCAGTCTTGATGCGGGTGTTGCGGCGGGTTCTTGAAACTGCCAAGGAGGCCTCTGCCAACCTGTCTGCCATCTGTTGGGCCTCAATAGCGGCGGGGGTCATATTGACGAACGCGTATTGGACGGGTCTGAAGACTGGACCTGGTTGGGAGTTGGAATTATCCCTGGTGGGGAGAGACTGGAAGACCATGTCCGAGTAGCGGCTGAAGTCGTTGATAATGGGGCTGGACTGGAGACCGGGGGCTTCGTTGAGAGCTGGGGAGTTGGTATCATTGAAGATGCCAGTTAAGCGGTGACGAGGAATCTGGAGCCCGAAAAGAGGAGTGGAACTACGAATCAAGTGATCATCACCACGGGAGAGAGAATATATGTTAGGCGCCGAGGGGTTGGCACCAGGGAACCCAGGAGCTGGGTTGCGGACAGCAGTTTGGGCCGATGAAGTAGACTGTGCCGATGAAGTAGACTGGCCCGACGAAGTTGGAGCTGGGTTGTAAACAGTAGACTGGCCCGATGAAGTTGGAGCTGGGTTGTAAACAGTAGACTTGCCCGACGATGTTGGAGCCGGGTTGTAAACAGTAGACTGGGCCTGGAAACTATAACCTTGGTTATAGAGAGGAGTGTTGTCCTGGAAGTAAGTCCCTGGGTTATGGAAAGGAGCTTGGCCCTGGAGATAAGAACCTGGGTTCTGGACAGAAGTTTGAGCCTGGAAACCAAAGGCCATGTTAGGGGCCGAGTAGTTTGCACCATAGAAGGCAGGAGCTGAGGGGTTAAGAGCCATTGGTGGCTGGAACATAGTGCCTTGGTTGTGAACCGCAATTTGGCCATGGGAAAAAGGTGCGGAGTGATAAACAGAAGTTTTTCCATGGAGAGCAGGGACTGGGTTGCGGGCAAACTCTTCGGCACGAGAAGAAGAGCCTGCAATCCAATCTGCCATGTAGGTACGGCGGCCGTCAGGAGTCATTCTGTAAAACTCTGGTCCAGGCTGGAACACACGGTCAGCAATGGCAGTTGCGTAACCGGTTTTGAAGTCACGGCTGATAGAAACACCCGTCTGGGGTGAATAGTCCCACGCAGCATGAGGAAAGAAGTGCGAGGCACCATTGATCCATCTATAATGACCAGGGATTCCGTAGTACTCCAATTGAGGGGCGATAATCACCTTAGGGAGGATTGCCCTATATGGGAGTGCAGTTCCCGCAACGGGAGCTGCATTTTCGACCTGCGGAATAGAATCCGTGGGACCGTTAGCCATGTGCAGGGGCACTTCTTCCAACTCATCCTGAGATGGATTTTCTTCTTTGATGATGGGATCATCTGCCAGGGTAATGCTTCCCACCCACTCGCCGAGCCTACTTGTATCTTGGTTAGTGCTAGATGAATCGGGGTTGACTCTACCCGTGGGCAGCGTGGGCAGCATGTTGACTAAATCGCTGAGCAATTTGACTGCATCCGTGAGATCGTTGGCTCCATCCATGTGTGCGTTGACTCCATGGTTGATGGCAGTAATGGTCGAATCGGTGTCTGAGCCGGTTTCTCCAGAGCTGCTTGGTGGGCTAGGAGGAGTGATGACAATTTCAGGGGTTTGAATAGCGCCTGGGATATCAGCAGGGCTGTCATAGGTCGACTCTGTCAAGTGAAGGTCAGAAATAGCATCCCCAATTGACGAGGTATCAGAATCATCATCCTCTTTCTTGATGTCCTTGTCTTCCTTGATGGTCACATCATCTTCCGTGACATCTTTCTCTTTCTTGATGGTCACAACCTCTTCGTCGTCATCATCTTTGCCGACCATTCCTGTCAATTGGAGGTTGGAAACCGCCTCCCCAATTCCATACAAAGCGTTATCGGTGTCATCATCCTCTTGCTTTATGCTCATAGCGTCTACACCGGCTGCATCTTTATCAACGGATTCTGCCAAACAGAAGTTAGATCGAACCATCCCAAAAGCATAGAGATCACCCATACCCTCACCAGTAACCTCCTCTGCCTTCACAGCCTTAAACTTGGCATCATCGTCCACAACCTCAAACTCAGCGTCATCGTCAGTGAGAATTCCTTCGAGATCAAGGCTATAAACAGCCTCCCCGAGATAGCTATCGAAGTCGTCGTCGGTAGCATCCTCAACCTTCTCTAGGTAGCAGCGGATCTGCGGGTCAATAACGGCGCGAACTCCGAGATCGAGGTAGTCCTCAAAGATGCCATTGTGGCCAACCATTGGGTAACGAAGCTGTAGTTGATAAATCAGCTAGCTTTCCTTCGCAACGTTGCCATTTCAGACTAAGATCGGGGGGAAAAAAGAAGAAGAAAAAAACTCACAGTGATATCCAAGCATGGATAGTCGATCTTTCGATCTTCCCACATGTCCTCCACTCCTGCTCCATCCTCGCGCTATACTCAGTTAGCCAACATCCCATAGACCCATCTTCGATCTACACCCCCGATCTATAGATCGGAATCAAAAACCACTTACCTCAAGCAGCGCAATAACAACACCCTCCACATCACCCTCCCAGCACCAAGCCATACGCACCCAACCTTCCATGATGCAGCGGATCCAAAGACGATCCATGTCCCTCCTACCCAAGGGAATGCATTCATCCTGGCCGTTGGCAACCCAGCGGAAGTTTTCCACCGTGTATGCAAATTCGACGTAGCCTGCATCAGCGAAGTCCTCAAACGAGGTGCGCTCGTAGGAGTGCAGGATGTGTTTGAGGAGGTCCGACTCGGAGGTGGTGATTGAAGGGGAGGGGGGGAGGGGTGGGGAGTGCGGGTTGGGAGGTGAGTCCGGTGAAGGAGTCATTTTGGTGGTGACCCTTGCTTTGTTTGAAGAGTCTTTGACGCTTGGTGGGGTTGAGCTTTCTTGTAACTCTTGATGAGGTGGAGCTTTCTTCTGATAATTGATTAGTTTGGGCTTTCTTGCACGTCATGGTGGGGTTGAGCTTTGCTTACTGGTCTTAGATCTGTTGATCTTTTCTTGTAATTCTTGATGGGCTTGAGCTTTCTTGTAACTCTTGATAAGCTTGGGCTTTCTTCTGGGTCTCGATTAGTTTGAGCATTCTTGCATGACATGGTAGGGTTGGCACGTACTTACTGGTGTTGGATTGATTGAGCCTCTTCTTGACTCTTGATAAGCTTGAGCTTCCTCGTAACTCTCGACGAGCTTGAGCTTTCTTGTAACTCTTGATAAGCTTGAGCTTTCTTCTTACTCCCAATTAGTTCGAGCATTCTTACAAGTCATGATAGAGTTGAGCTTTACTTACTTATCTTGTCTTGGTTGAGCTTCCAGCTCTCTTTCGTGACGCGATTGGATTGAACTTTCTTATAACTCTTTCTCAATATCAATCTTTCTTCTTCGTTTCGATTCAATATGAGAAACCCTTGCCAAAAGCAAAGACCGTTCTATTGTTGTTGTTGTCCACCAGTGGTGCACGGTCGGACTTCGCAAATATTTTTCAAGGTTGAAGAAGAAGAAGTGCAAGATCGGAAACAAAAACAAAACAACAATGCTTAAACTTCCGCCTATTGTTATGATTTACGCGCCTACACAATTTCCAATTCTAAAAAGAAGGGAGGGGTGGCGGTTGCAGAGGCGACACCCGCCCTTGCCGCCTAACGCGCCCCATGACCCCTTTCCCCTTTCTTCTATTCCTCTTTCAGAAACTTGGTGTTCCGAATTGGGTCAGGTAGTTATGTAGTCAGCAGATTGAATTCACTTACTTCTTCCCAGTAGATGATACTGGCGTCAGGTACTACGTTCTATGAAGCCATTGTCACAAAATCTCGGTATACCCTCTCTTCGCCACCTGATACTTGAAACTCTGATATGCTCTGCCTTCCCCCAGTTGCACTCCTTCAAGTGATGATACAGTTGTCAAAGCAACTATATAAGAAGCTCTAATCGCAAAATCAATCGCCGTATATCTTCGATTCAAGTTTCTGATATCCGAAAGTCTAGTGATGTTTGGCCCCCTAATTCCACTCTCAACCCCCATCCACCAAACCAACCAAATACTAGCCCACCAGAAAGTAAAGTAAAACAAAAGCCACGCCATAATCACAAATGTGCATATATCACCATCATCACCTACACCAGAACTCCCATGATTATTTACTTGNCCCCCCCCCCCCCCCAACCACCCCTTTCCCTCCACCCATCTCCAGCACCCCAACTCCCAAAGTGATAATATTCCCCCAGCACGAGTACATAACAGTAACAGTAATAATAATAATACACCCTCGCCCCCCCGCCTCAATCACAACACCAAATATACACACCCATCTCAAAAACAAAGCCCAGCAGCCCGTGTGGTGCCATTTATATATATATATTTATACACTTTCTCCCTCCGGACGTCTTTTAGGCCGGGGTGTTCGCGAGGATTGTTCCCCTGAAGGACGCGTCTTTGATGCATAGGGCGGTCTGGGATGAGATGAGGTTCTGGCCATCAAACGCACAGTCAGCCCCTGTAACCTACTTCTCACTTCTCATTGTGAACCACATACCTCTCCCTCACCCCTCCCTTTTCTCCACCCCAACCCTCAATCTTCACACCCTCCCCAATAAACAGACATCGGTGCATCGGTTCGCGATAGCGGTGTGGTCGTGCCCGAAGACATCCATGAGAGAGTATTCCGGGTTTCGGGTTCGGGTTTGGGTTCGGTAGCTCGTAGCTTTTCTCTCGCCAGCCCGCCTCCCCCTCCCCATCCCAAATTAAGTGAATTAATAATAATAATTAAAGATTAAAAAAAAGCAAAAAGGCAAAAACAGCAAAAAAACCACAAGAGAGAACGATCAACGTTCGTCCAAGGTCAAGTTCCCGTTCCCATAATTCTTGCTCCTGGTATACCCTTGCTCTCCTCACGGTCCCATCTGCTGTCCACCCGGCCCCATCTGTTGTCCACCACCCGGTCCCATCTGCTGCTGCCCTCCCATCCCCTGTCCCCCACCACTCCCCATCCCCTGCTGCCCGGGCCTCCCATAAAACATCCCCGGCTGCATCTCCCCCTGCCCCACCCCCGCCATCATCCCGCCCCCCTGTTTCGTCGCCGCGAGCAGCGGATCCAGCGGATCCTGCGGCGGGCCAGGCTGCTGCTGCTGGTACATGCCCATGTTCCCCGGCGACCGGTTCGGCGGCATGGGCTGCACGAGGAGGTCGGGTTGCGGTGCGTATTGTGGCTGCTGTTGGTGGTGTTGCGGTGGCGGGGGTGCCATGCCGTAGGGTCCTTGCATTGGGGGCGGCTGCATGGGTTGGTTATATTGGAAGGCGTTTTGGGAGGGGGGC
>LMYD01000432.1:0-118340 GCA_001630595.1 Pseudogymnoascus sp. BL308 | reverse complement strand
GTACTTCTAACTAAACTTTACTTTAAGTTTCATATGATGCTTTATGAAGTTAGTAGTCTAGTTAATTCTAATAGAGCTCTTGCCTCATTTAGAGAGTAGAAGGTCTACCATTTCTTATATAGCTTATAGCTAGGGTAGAAATCCATGTGAATCTAGGTTAAGGATATACTAAATAAGAGCTAACTCTTTGTATAGAGTTAACTTCTATAAGTTAGAAATAGAATTACATTAAGAAGCCATTCTATAAATCTAATTATGTAAGGTTATTTAGGGGATATTATATAATGCTATAGCTGCCTAAACACTTTAAAACTAGCCTTGTTTAATTACATTAATAGCTAATAGTATTCAACCCTCTTAATTAGAGGATTAGGCTTATGTTAGTTGTAGCATGTTGACTTTTGTTAGGTTGACGCGTTTTAGTGTTTTGGTGGGCAACTCGCTTGTGTAGGCGACTCGTATGTGAAATACGTTAGCTCTAGAAACATAGAATCACCATGTACTCTAGTAGCGTCTCCTCATTAGGCTGCGATCAATGCTTCTCACTATGTATCGGACTATAAGGCATACCTTTTTTACCCGTTGCTATACATTACAAGACAATTTCCTTGATGTAGCCATACGCTATTGGCTAGATAAGTTTTTACTGAAAAAAGTGATGTAAATCTATATGACGATTCGGTTACAAATAAAATATATTAGGGGGTCTCTGTATGATGATGCTGATTTGTTCCCGCAAAGTGTGGCGGGACCTGGTGAAGCCTGCGGGGTACGGAATTTTGCGGGGCACGGAAATAATTACCTCAATATCCATATCCCACTACGTTTACAACTAGCCCTTCGGAACAGCAACGACTACAAACTCATTGCTATATATTGCCCAAGTCAGTCTCTAACAGACTAATTCTTGCTAAAGTTCTCGCTGCATACATTTGCCCACCATGGATCCGTCGTTGGTGTTGGATCAACTCCCTATACTGATGGATCTAAACGCAGACAACATAACCAACAATGTCCATCTTACCAACTCAAACAATCCTAACAAGCGCTTTAAATATATAATGGAGCGCCTTATTCATCACCTGCACTTGTTTGCACTAGAAACGAGGTTGAGCACTGACGAATGGACGGCTGGAATAAATTTCCTTACAGAGACGGGGCAGATAAGTGACGATGAGCGTCAAGTAGGGTTAACCCTTCCATTTTACATTACAAGATGATTATATTTATTAGTAGCGACATATTGTTCTAATACTATACCTGTAGGAAATGGTCTTACTCTCCGACACACTTGGTCTTTCTCTTCTTGTGGACTCAATTGACCATCCGAAGCCGGCTGGTAGCACAGAAGGCACTGTTCTAGGTCCCTTCCACACAAGTCACATGCCCGAAAAGGCTTCTGGGGACGACATTCTTGTAAACTACCCTAATGGCACTCCTGTCTTAGTGGTTTGTACTGTGAAGGGCCTTGATGGACAACCTATCGAAGGGGCTAGGATTGAGATCTGGGAAGCAGATTCTACGGGAAACTACGACGTACAACACCCTGGTCACACAATTCCTGATGGTAGAGGTTTTCTGACAAGTGATCACGATGGTTTGTTTTGGTTTAAGGGCATTCTGCCTGTATCTTACCCTATTCCACATGATGGACCAGTGGGGAGAATGCTCAAGCTACTAGGTCGCCACCCTTGGAGGCCAGCACACGTACATTTTATTTTAAGTCGGCCTGGATACGATCGCTTAATCACGTATGTAGTGTTTCTCCTCTCCGTTTTTCTGACTTTGAACCAATGATTTGATATAGTGCCCTGTATCTTCGAGGCGATCCTTACGAGACGTCAGATGCTGTCTTCGGTGTGAAATCTAGTCTGCTGGTTAACGTGGATCATGCAGACCAGGCACTATCTGAGAGATATGATGTGCCTATTGGCAGAAAGGTTATTAAATACGATTTCACTCTCGTGTCTAAGCAAGAGGCCTTCGATCTGCGGGTTAGAAATAGTAAGGAGGCGTTGGAAAAGTTAGGCCGCAGGGTACAAATCGTGGATGGTTTGCCTGTACCGGAGGTAGATTGATTCCGTATAGCTTCTAGCCGTAATATCAGAGGCTGTAGTTTGTATGGAAAGCTTCTACTACCTTAACGGGAAAGTAATTTTCCAACGGTTTAGGCATTGACAAGTTACTACGTTAACAAGTTACGACTGAATGTTTCCTCTCACAAAGAGGGCAAGAGGTGGTACCTTGGGTTCCTCGTTGGGAAAGATTTCTCGGTCGAACTCTCGAGCTAAGTAACTCTCACAGCATCAGCCTAACTGTCACAGTGGTACGGATTATATCACTATAAATATAGCAGTTTGAAAAACTAACCGGGTTTCGTAGCTGCCCACGCGGGCATCATCCTGAGTTGCGCTGTTGATAAGCTTTTTCTTGCCATTTAACACCATCTCCCGTTTGTATTGTGCGGGGTACTCCTTTGTGCAGGGTCCTCCTAATGTGAAAACATTCGCTAGCAGATCTCGCAAAATACCCAGATCCAGTTAGCTCTGCGAGGTTGGACAGGGTTGAAGGAGCCAGACAGCATCGAGCCTCGTACAGCCAGCCTCGTTACCGCAAGATACACGAGACGAGCCTCTCCCAAACACCTCGTTACGGTAATATACACGAGACGTAGATCCACGATAGAGATGGAATTCTGTGTATATAAAAGAGACCAAGTCGCCGTCCGGATAACGTTTATTTAGCACCTTCAGCGACAACAGCGACCCAACAACACAAGCCAATGTATACCATCAAAACTCCTACATTGAACTAGAAATAGAATAGCAAACACAAGCCTTCAACATTTTTGAAGTCTTTTTATCACACCTTAGACATCTCTCGACCTGCTTCCAATATGTCTTATAACACCCCCACCACCACTGCCGTTACTACGGCCATGCCCTCAGCAAGCTCAAATCCGCGGGTTGTCGTGACGACGCACGCACCAGACGGGACATCGATGTTCGGGGCGGATAGCGAGGTGCCGCTGTTTTATCCCTTTGGGCCCGCGATCTCGTCGTTCGCCGTGTTCGACATGCGCGGAGCGGTGCCGGTCAATAATCAGGGGGCTACGGGGGAGTACGCATCAACGATACCGCGGTGCCCACCTGGCGGCGTTGTATTCTGTATCACTAATATCCCTGGCAATTTCACAGTGCCGATGCATCGGACACTGAGCATCGACTACATCGTCGTCCTTACCGGCGAAATCGTTATTAAGCTCGACAACGGCAATGAGAAAACCGTGCGGACCGGCGAGTACATCATCTAGGGCAGCGCCAATCACCAGTGGATCAACTGCACTAACGAGGCCTGCCGCATCGTGGTCGTCATGGTTAGCGCCGAGAAAGTCAAGTTGGCGAATGGGATGGAGCTAGAGCAGACAGTCTTAAAGAGATAATAGGGCGGTGGACGCAGACTTCTAGATATATTTTTGAGCTTATCTTCAAATTTTCAATTTGTTTCTAATTGAGCGGGGGCGGTAGACAGGACTATATGATGCTCTTGTCGCCTAGTGTAGCTTTCATCCTAGAGTAGTCTCGAATCCGTTCAAATACTCCCCACGCGCGTTTCTTCTACTCTAGTGTTGTCACATGTGTTTGACCTTTAACCGTATGTATCGGCTAGAGAAGTAGGTACCCGCTAATTCCGCGGCAGCGAGGTGGGTTATCCTTGACGTTATACGCTTAACCCATGTGATTAACATCCCCAAAAGTCTAGGGAACGGTAGAGAGAATTTCGTCTACAAGCCACTAGATTGTCGAGGTACATTCAACTATGGTATTAGCCAGCACCTTTTCTTCCACGTCATCTAGGTCTAGGGTCTCTAGCGCAGCTTTTGAGCATTTTAGAAGTTGTCCTAGGAAGATTATGCGCGCTGTTCTGTGGTAGTTCCATTCGTAGGCCATCCATATATCAGGATGTAGTTAGAGCATGTCCGTTATCCCGCGTGCTGTTAGTTCTAGATCAGGCCTCTCGGACACTGCTAGAGTCTGAAACGACCACTCTAATGTCTTCCGCCAGCTAACTGCCGTTTAATCAAGTGAAAACAATTCCATAATCATGCCAACGATAGTGGACACCGGCAAGCCCCTGGCATTAATTAGGTCTAAAAGGGTTCGCGCGCGCTTGCATGTATCGTTGATTTAGTCCATGTTCTTCTCTAGACATACATAAGGTTCATTGTCATTAAGCTAATCAAGCCAGCTTGTCGTCCCTTTAACTAGAGGCATGTTATAGGAGAGCTGCTGTTTTTGCTTTACGTATGTTAGCGTAGAAAAAGAAAGGGGCATTGGTTGCTTACGATTCTGTGCTAGGTAAGTCGGAAAAGACTCCAGCCTCGTGAGTTACAAACCAAGTCTAAGCCTCTCAAATGGAGGATCTGTGCCATTCCTTAGGCATATGATCCTTTGGAGGCTAATTCAGGAGTGTATAGAGTCTATGTATATGAGTGGCTGACACTTCCTCGATCGGTCTTATGGACTTACCTCAAAGATGTCAAGAACAACTACGGTCATTAGATCATAATCATCTAGGACTTTTCCAGGAGTAGCAGTAAGAGAGTCTCCAAGGGCAGAGAGCGCCATGCCATAGCACTGTAGTGCCTTCCTCACAAGTACGTTACCGCCCTAATCTTTCGAAATGTCTGCATATGCAGCCGCGCGTACTGCCCATCGTAGAGCGTATCGGCCATTGGTATTGACCTCTTGGAACATACACGGCAAATGCTCAAGGAACCTAGGAGAAGATGTCTGATTGCATGGGTAAATGACATACTTGTCCATGAAATTATCAACGGCTTGTTCTTCTACAGGAACCTGCATCCCAGAAGACAGTCCTTTAATCTAGGGATGAGGATTCTTGAGGTTGATGCTAGCGGCCTCTCCAGGAGCCAGCGCCGAAGGATCTGCATTCTGGTCAGATATGGAAGACAACCGAGAATATCCGCCGACTGATCTGCTGCGCTTCCTCGCAGATGGTTGGGAAGGGGCCTACGAGCCAGGTGAGAACAGCGACTGTGACGCTTGTACATGCGCAATCACTTTGTCGGTCTCGTGTCTAAAGATGATGGAAGCCTCGTCTCGATATCCCTCACAGATTTCATTGCGATTGACACATCGTCGGCATGAAGGCCGGCCCTCGTCGCAGCGAACGCGACGTTGCTTGTAGCGGAGACATCCGCGACTCAGACGTCCCATCGGAATCAAGTTGGCTCATGTGCCAATGATTTTAGTTCTATGGCAGTTCCTTCGAATGAAGTTGTAGAGCCTTTGGCGTGGGTAGGACAAGGTGCGGTTCATCAGGCGTGCATCTTAGCGCAACATCAGGGTGCTAAAATTAGAATTAGAATTTACAGGCACCTTAGCGTTGATAGATGAGGGGTTATATCAGTCGCTTTAATAGAGGCTTGCTGGTGTTTTTAGTACCTTAAAATCAATGATCCTCTAAATGAAGTACTTTTACATATAAATTTTAGTGTAACAGTACTTAGATAAGATTGCTAGACATATAGAAATTCACCCTTGCTTGTCATGCTATGACTTAAAATCAAAACTATACATCTCTACAAACTACATATTGTAAATATCTACTACGCCTTTGAAAGCCGGACATAGACTCATGTCCTAGGCCATCGCATCCTCCATTTCTCATTTTCACCTCGCTCGCTTTCTTTCCCCAACACGAGGGGACAAGGAGCAAAATGTAAGACGCTTATGGATTAATCAGGTGCGGAGAATTGAGAGACATGCCCATGAGAATACCCGCAATGATACCAGCGCAGGGGAGAGTGAGGACCCATCCCAAGAAGATCTTGCCAAACTGCTTCCAGTTGATAGACTTCAAGTCGCCGTTGGTGAGGGCGACACCGATGATGGCACCAGTGATACATTGAGTAGTGGAAACTGGGAGACCCAATCTCGAAGCCAGGAGAACAGTGATGGCAGCAGCCAGCTCCATGGAGTAACCACGGGTGGGCGTGTGCTTGGTGACCTTGTTGCCCAGGTTACGCATGATGTGGTAGCCGAAAGTCCAGAAACCGAAGCCGAGGCCGAGGCCACCGACGGCCTTGATCCAGAGTGGGGTGTCGGTCTTGCTAGATGCAACACCAGAAATCCAGGTTTCGTATTCTGTAGTAAATGGACCAATGGCATTCGACACATCGTTGGCGCCGTGGGAAATCGACATGATCATTGCTGAGCAAACTTGAGCGGTGGTCCAAAGATGCTCAACCTTGTTATCGTACACAAGAGCACGCTTGTGAACGTCGTTGAGGCCACGAGACTGGTGCCCAATAACATCGCGGGTTATACCGTACATGAGGATGTGCTTGATGGTGGTTAAGATTCGCTTTGGGTGAGCCCAAGGGAGCTGGTCGACAGCAGCAAGATCCTTGGCGCGCTTCTCGTCCGTCTTGCGTTCTTTCTCCTCATGTACGTTAACAGGGGCAGCAATCTCGGAAGCTGGCTGAGTGTCTCCGAGCTTGCTCTTTTCATTAACAGCCACTTGGATGGACTCGCCCTCCTTAGCTTCTGTGCCAATAAGGTCTGACTTGTAATAGTCTGGAACAACTTCAGAGTCTGGGTTGCCTGGCCAGTAAAGGTTAGGTTCATCCTTCCAGAGAAGAGGTCCCATTGGCAAATGCCAGAGACGAATGCGGCGATCCTCCTTGACGAGTCTTCGGTAGTAATACGGGACGAAGAATGTTGCAGAGATGATCATGACACCGAAAAAAACGCCAAGGATAATTCCAACAGCCTTTCCGGTGCCCAGCTGCTCAAGGGTCGGAATGCCGTGGCCGCCACTGACGACAATAAAGAGGGTAAGAACGCCAGCCGTCAGAGCGTAGTAAACTGGGATAAGTCTCAGAGCCCACTTCATTGGGTCAGAGCGCTTGTGGACCAGGAGCTGAATGGACATGAATAGGATGAATCCGATGCCGGCCGCGATACAGGGAGCGATACCCCAGGAGGCGGCGATCTGAGAAACGGAGTTGGACTTCCAGGCCCAGTTGACTGGGACATCGGCGGCAATACCGACACCAATCAAGGCGCCAACGATGGATTGAGTTGTGCTGACAGGGAAGCCAAGCCCCGTACAGACTGTCAACCAGAGGGAGGAACCTATTGTGGGACGTCAACTTCTGCAGCTCTATCTCGGCAGGGACAGGCAGTATGGAGCAACTTACCCACTTCGGCACAGACCATAGCCAATATCAATGCACCTGGGGAGTTCTTAAATGGAGTCACGGAGAAGACACCGCTTCGAATGGTAGCGGTAACCTGCTGGCCAAGAGCAATGGCACCAATGAATTCTGTGATGGTCGCTAACACACCAGCTTGGATGAGAGTGAGCGTCTGCGACGAGACAGATGTGGCGTAGGAATTGGCAACATCCTGGGAAAACAGTTAAAAAAGCTCAACCTAACTGGTGGGCACCGTCTCAGGAACGATCGAGGTCAGCACTCACATTTGCTCCAATGCCCCAGATGGACAAGCAGAAAAAGATGACACCGATGGCAAAAAGCCAGTCCAATTTGTGCAATGTCGCCATAGCTTTAGCGTCGGTGTAGATCTCTCGTTTGCCTTGGCGATGACAAGCTTTCGATGACAAGCTTTCCAAGTTTTGAAGCCAAGGTGCCCAGAACTTGGCTGTCGACGGCTTGGCTGGCTTATACCTTGAAGTTATCCGGGCAAAATATTGGCAGAGGCTGGGCAATCCTTATTTTATATCTCTTGCGCATATATCTCGGATGCACCCCGGAGGCACACAGGACCGCGGAGACCTTGAAAGTATTGGGACACAAGTCTTCTTTCTCGGAGTCGTAGCCATGTGCGAGGCTTTCTGGATACGAGTAGGAGCGAGCCGCACCGATAACGTATCATACGGCCGAAGAGAAGCACGTGTTGAGCTATGTGAGAATTCATGTTGCTGGGTTTAGAGCCTGGGTCTGGTATCTGGGAACTCGAATCCCCTTGGATCATACATTTACGACCTGATTGTATGCAAGGGAGGTATGCAGGGGAGGTGCGAGAAGGGTGGGCGAGAAGACAACAAAGGGCGTGTTTCGTGAAAGAATTGGCCTGTGTGGGCCGTCGTCCTGCCGTATTGCCGTACATCCTGCCGTACATAACAGATTTCAAATGTAAAGGGGACCTACGATGAGAAATAGCATGTCCGGAGACGCCCACGTGTGCCCACGTGTATCGAGTTGGCGGTGCCAAGGCTTCTAGCGTATTACTGCCAAGGTACTAGCATATGGTTACTTCCGCGACAAGACAGCCACGCGAGGCATGCGAGGCATTTGCGGGGCAACTCCATCTAGGGTCTAGGAACGTGAAGTCATCTTGATTATGCGAACTATGACACTCTGAGGAGAGAAATAACACTATAAGTCAATAGTAAACCAGCTACATAACTAGTGCTCACACCCATATCCATACCCACACCCACACCTACACTCATATCTACATCCATACCCATGCTCATACCCATACCCATACCCATATGTACATCCCCCATGTACTGGGGGAGAGCGCCGACCTCGATCTGACATTCGCCTGAGTAAGATAATTTAAAAGCATTTGGACTTCTCGTCCTCCCGTCCTCCACCTTTCATCTGAATCTGATCTCACAACATGCTTTTTCATCGGGTCTTCACTCCTAGTCACCTTGGCGCTGCCCTTGTCGCCTTGGCTGCTCTGCCGACCTCCTGCAGAACCAGTGTCGTCGCGGAAGGATCAGAGGCTTCGGCCTCGCCGTGCACGCGTTTCACTCTCGACAACTGGAAGAAAGTTATCGGACTGGCTGGGATGTCCCCTGAATTCGGAGGCGACTCACAGATGTGGATTTACATGCACGATGGCCACGCATATATCAATGGCAGCCCAGCATTTGAGGTCAGTCACGCGCTCTACGCGCCAGGTGTCTTCCGGAACATGTATTCCACTTGGATTCGTCCACAACATCCTACTTATTCTCACAGGATGCATTTGGTCGTTTGCAGATGCAAGATTCAAATCTCTCATGCGCCACGGTAAACTGCGTCGATGATCCGGTTCTGTGTAATTCCTGGCTAGTATCAGCGCCAACCGTCATGCACATCTCATACGAGTTTCACACCCCATTACTAGCACCCAAGGCGGAGTGGCGTAGGATCTCTCTTGCGGAGTCAAACTCTACCGTTGCAGATATGGAATCATTTTATAAGGACCGACGTTGGCGCCACAACGAAGTCTGGGACGGCTTCTTGCATCCATATACTGGAGCTTTAGGCAAACATGGAGGGGGCCACGCCTGGGGTGTCTTCAAATTCTGGTTTGATAAGATACCCCAGTGGTTTATAGGGATTGCCGCAACTGTTATTGTCAAAAGATTCCTGTAAGTTCAGCGATTCTTACTCCTGCCATCAGCGCGTGAAGACGATCAGTCGGCCATAGAGCTAACACTACCGTAGATCCAAACTCAATGCTTCCGACGAGTCTATGCTTACCGCCGCTAATCGGATTGTCCCACCCGAGAATCTCAGATAAAGGTCAATGACGGAGATGTATTGCGAAAAGGATGGGCGACTATTGTTGCTTCCCCTCCCAAGGTCGGTAATCCTCACTTTACTACCTGATCTCAGCAACACACGTTGGAACCAGTGTTGTCGATAATACAACCTATCAGTTTTACGCCCTCAACCCAGTGTTGCCCGAACACTACCCTGGTCACACGATTCCTGATGGTAGAGGTTTTATGACAAGTGATCACGATGGCATGTATTGGTTTAAGGGCATTCTGCCTGTATCTTACTCTATGCAAGTCCTAGCTAAACGGATGATGAAGGGGTACCAAGCAACCAAGAGCAACACTGATTCATTCGGTAAAGCCCATATTTGAGTATTTTACATCTGCATGTTCCATTGCAAGCCCCGCTGCAATGAGACCATCCCATATGCCTTCCCTACGAGGCTCTTCTGAGAGTAGTGAGATGGCTTCCGTTCGAATGGCTGTAATTCTGCAATTGATAGCAACGTAGAATAAAGGAGGAACAACTCCCATATCTAGGGAGAAGCGGAAATTGCTTCTAGGGAAGGAAGAAGTAGTGATTGGAGAACGTATTAAGGACTTGCAGAGCGTGATAATCTCTTTGAAGCTAGAATAGAAGGGCTCGTAGAGAGCATCGTCGCTTGATAGTCGGGTGCCAATCATGATTATTGCAACTGTGTGATATATTTTCAGTATGGTGCCCGCGCGGACGTCGGAGCTGTTGAGTGTATTGAGAGCGGTCTGGTTATTAACATATGCTGAGAAAGCTGCTGCCCAATCGCGAGCCATATCGTCTAGTTGTGCGAGTCTGTCGATTTGGGTTTCGGGTTTTTCAGGCTTCACGATTGTGTCGTACATCAAGTAGAGAAAGACATCGATCCAGTATCTCGCTTCGTGAGTACTGGTGAATTGTGACGGAAGTTTGCTGTCGCCGGCGAATTTTCTGATATTTGACGGAAAGTCCATCCCACGACTTTCAACGGCTGTCGCTGCTTGGACGTCTAGATGCAAATATAATGGGAGTAGATTCTCTTTTATGAATCGATCTTCGGGCGAGAGAAAGGCGGATCTGGTACCGGCGTGGGAGTATCTCCAGTTATAGAGAATGTTTAAACCTTTCTTCAATTGACTTAAGGCTGTGACATAATCTCGCTGGAGGGTTTCAAAACATATAAAAAGTATGCAACATGTCAAGGTGACCCCGATACTTTGTTGATTAGAACCTAGTTGTCTTTGCAAGTAATGCACTGCCTTGTTGTAATGTTGGAGACTATATATTGTTGTAGTTGGGGCTTGAACATTGCCGCAAGCTTGGAGATTCTTGTGGAGTGATCCCAGAGCAACAATAGCATGGCGTACTGCCGGCTGAGTACGACTCATTTGGAGAATTAGTCGTGTCCATAGATCTTTGTCAAAGTATCCTGAAAACTCCACGGCGGTGTGTTGTTCAAAGAAGCTGAAGTGATGCCGTTCCTGGCTATCTTGTGGAAGCACGGCCGCCAAATTCAAAGACGCCATAGAATAAGGGCTTGGGGGTGCGACTCGGGACATGGCGGTAGATTGTTGAAGGTACACAGCTACTGCTCTATAACCGTCGCAAACACGGCCTGTGCTATGACATCTTAGGCAGGCGGGTTGTTGTTCATCGCACTTGATTCGGCGACTTCTAGTTTCTCGTTAGTATTCGATACAGCTGAGGTTTATATGGCAAGTGGAAGGGTGTTCCTGTACGGTACATCATGCCTACTTACCGACAAGTCCCACATCCATTCCGAGATCGTTGGCCCGTTGCTTGTCTTTTGCGCACTACGGATTTTCCATCCGGCATGGGCATTTCACCATTCGGCATTCTCCATTCAGTAGTAGTGAGTCTTACTACCGAGAAGACTCCGTCGTTGACCGCTAACTATATGCAACGGACAACAGCGATAACAAGCATCGAATCTTTGTCGTATATGAATGAGGATTGCATACCCCTTGGAAATTAAGGCTTGCTATAAGCTAATAGTCCATAAGAAGTACACTTTAAGTCAGGGCCAGTATCGTTGATATTTCCTATTATAGCGCGGGATGCTTACTAAACATTACCGTCGACCAGAATGGGAGTGATTGGCTACATCGTATATTAGGGCCTTGGCGGATGACATTGACTGCCATAGTCCGAGTTTAGCGTCTTGGCGTCGCAACTCTAATCCACATTGTTCCCCTCATCCCTTCTTCCTTCTCTTCCACCTCATTTATCATCGCTGGCTGCTATCCCGTTGGCAGTCAAATTTCACTAGGTTTCTCATGTGCTCCGCCTAAATTATTACGCGTGTAAACAGGATAACCCACTATGGTTGATTTGTAAACGTAGGTGATTCGTTCTCTCGTCAAACGATACAACCCGCGATGGTAAGTTGCCATTGCTTGAGCATTCGTAGTCTCACGAGTATATGTCGTTATGGTATATATATGACCCCATCTGCGCTTTCACACTGAGTATTTTCTCCAATTTCGCCGCCTTATATTCAGTTTATTTCTCTGCCTACCACTACCATGTCTACGTCTATTGTAACTGTTCAACCTCGTGCATCTGAAGGCTACCTCCCAAATCTGCCTGGAAACGCGCTTTATCTCGCAATCTACTCCCTCCTTCTCTTTGTCCAAGTATTCCAATTGTGGCGATACCGTACTTGGGGCTACTCTTTTGGCACAATTGTTGGCCTGCTCTGCGAGGTCCTGGGATATGTTGGCAGGATCAAAATGCACTTTCTCAAGCCGGCATTCTTACAGCAAGTACCACCCACCAGCGTTGAGGTATAAAATGTGGACATCCGATCCTAACCTTGATAATCTTTAGATACATACTGTGCGTTACCATCGCTCCGGCCTTCCTCTCTGCTGCTATCTATCTCTGTCTTGCACGCGTCGTCGTCGTTGCTGGCGAGCACGTTTCGCGCCTCCGTCCTCGAACATACACTATAACATTTATGGTCTGCGACTTAGTAGCGCTACTCCTTCAGGCCGCGGGAGGTGCCTTGGCCAGTAGCGAGGACATGGATACGGCTAATATGGGAATCCGAATCATGATGGCCGGGCTGTCAGCGCACGTCATCTCGCTAGCATTGTTCATCGCTTTGTGCTCAGACTTTGCATGGAGAGTGCGGATGCATCGCCACGAACTGGATGCGAGATTCAGCGCTCTCCACTCTACCTGGTTATTTAAATTCGGTCTCATAGGTAAGTCGTCCTCCGCACGCAAATAATACTCTTACGATATGGCTGACATAATAATAATTCACAGCTCTTGCTGCTGCAACTTTGGCCATCTTCATCCGGACCTGCTTCCGCGTCGCTGAATTATCAGGCGGCTTCAGCGGTCCGCTTATTCAAAACGAAGTTTCATACATGATCCTCGAAGGCGCCATGATTGTGGTTGCCTCCACCCTACTTACAATTGGACACCCAGGCATTGCCTTCCAAGGGAGTTGGGGTAGTGCTGATTTCAAAGTCGGTAGGGGTAAACAGAACGTCGAGAGAGGGAGCAAATCTCGAAGGAGCTATGGCTGGCGGGTGGGCTCGCAAGAGATTCCTTTGGCATCTGTCTAAGGATTTACAGATCTGGACGATTAAATATTATGAGATTGTTCAAATCTAAATATAGTCTTATATTATTTATCAACAGTCTTCCTGTTTTTCGTATTCCACTTTTCTTATACATAGTATAAAGTAACCACAGCTGCGAACCCAGGCAAATAGTTGCATTCGTTGCATAGGACTGTTCCGATCAGCTGTAGTCACTTGATTATCACGATGTCACGTACAAACATCCAACCATTGGTGGTGATTCTGGAATAAGTGCAAATGCCGTACTTAAAATGTGAACTACCACTCTATCGGTTGCATACGACCATAGACTCTAGAAAACTGGGCATCCCATCCGCTCTGCCATACACAAGCTTGCGTAAGACTTGGACGATAATCTCAATCGTGCTAATAGGCAGTGCAATTGGAGCCAAAAAGCCGGTTAAAAAGTGCCTCGTTGGAGAATGTGCATGGGTGAAGGACTCATACATTGCGATTTTACTGTTCCGAATGTTATCAATTTTGCTTCCCTTGTACGTTATTGTGTCCCTAGAGAAATTGGATTCTCTCGGTAGGTTGTTTCCCCGATTATCTCTAACCCCGCTCATGCATGCCGATTTTTCGAGGTAAATGGTGGGAGAACATGATCAGTAACGAGGAGGCTCGAGTGATCTTGTACCAAAACATGTTTCTCTGTAAGCATTTTATGTCTCTATAGCGCCCTTTCTTTGCGCTCGAATGTTCGCCGCTATTTCGCCCGCAGGGCTCAAAACTATTTCAAATATCGATGCCATTTGATAAAAATATGACAAAATTCTTCAAAGATGCAGTATTCTCACGGACAACCGCTCTCGCTATCGCTGTGTTTTCCCAAACGCCAACCCATTCTCGAACACTTCCTACTGTGTGGGCAGCCCCTAAATTCCGCAAGCTAGAGTAAAATATACGTACAGCGAAACTGGCGTTCTGTATGTTGACATGGTATTGCAGTGCTGATGGAAACAACAACATAGCCCGAATTAGCCAAAGCACGATGCCCGAGCCAGTGTAGTCGAATGCAATTTTCTAGTATGATGATAATCGCCGAGCATTGATCAAGTGTGGCAACGAAAACCCCCTTCTCACAGCAGTTCCACCTCGCATTGGACAAAATTTTCGTTGACTATTGTTCGATGGCGTGAGCAGTGGTTTAGCTTTGTCGCTGACCGAGGATGTACGGTGGTACTATGTGGATTGAAGGTGGACTCAAAGTAGACTTCGACAGCCATGGTGGTCCTTAAATTTGAAAATTGCAAGGAACAATCCTGCAACCAGAAATTAGAGGGGTTAAGCGACTTGGTATGCTTATTAGGGTGCCGTTACCGCTAGATGTCATCCCGCCTCGGGCGCAGGGTGACGGAGGGGAAGATCTTGCGGGCGCAGAGTGACGGAGAGGGAGATCTTGCGGGAGGAGAGTGACGGAGGGAGACATCATGCGGGCGCGGATCAAGGGGCAGATCTAACGGGCGCAGTGACGGATGGGCAGATCTTGCCGGCACTCAGGAGCGCGCCTTTTGCGGGGACGCCACAAATGAATGTGCAGGGTAGGTTGCTACAATTGGCTGTGATTATCCTTGCAACCACGCTGCAGCTTCGTGGCACACTGAAAAAGTAGGCGGGGTTTAGACTGTTTTGGAACAAAGCTTATTTTGAGCACAGACGACACATGGTAAAGAATCTTGACGGAAAAGCACCTTGACGGAAAAGAACCTTGACGAAAAACAAACTTGACGGAAAAGAAATCCGAAGAGGGGTGATCTATTTCTATTTTCACGGTACAATTAATATTTAGCGTTCTGATTTTCTACTTTTTGATGCGGTTGTATATTAATGTTTGAATATTGTTCCATAATAAAAAGTTGCTACTACGGATACTCCTACTTTCCTACGTCAGCGCCATGTCCGCCGATCGATGTGCGGAGTCGATGCAGGAACGGGATAACTCAAGACGAGGTAATCACCATGGAGGGACTGAATTTAGTCTACTGTGCGGGGACTGGACCTGAAACTATTCACATTTGGTGGAAATTTCCGGACCTACGAAAAGTCCCATCAGTATCGACTACAACTTGCCACGCGTACAACTCTCACAGTCGCGAATCTACTGCCACACAGAGAGATCCCGATATATATATATATATCACCAAGCAGCTCAGTCAAACAACCAATACAAGTTCAGCAAGCCAACTATTCTCTAGGTCATTGATTTGACCCAGCCAACATCTCTCAACATGATGTTCTCTTCTGTCTTGACCCTCCTAATCGCTACTGGTGCTGCGGCCATTAGCGTTAGTTCTGGGACTGACGATGCCACGTTTATCGTTGACACGGGAGCGGACTTGGTCATCACTATCGATTCTGATAATTGCGATATGACTTCGATCCAATATCAAGATGTCGAGTACCAAAATCAAGAAGCTTTTAGCCACTTAGCTTCGGGACTAGGCAGTGACTCTAGCGTCGAGTACGAAGCAATAGGTACGTTCATTCTTACTAATATAATAAGCCTAGCTCCGTGTTCTAACAGATACAAGATGATACTGTTGTTTTCACTTGCACTATTGACAATGACGAATTTGAGCTCACACAGTACTATATCTTCCGAGATGGCGCTCCTACAGTCTTTCTAGCAACAGACACTGCCTCTAATCCTTCTGTTGGAGAGCTACGCTTTCTCTTCCGCCTTGAAGGTCTTGATGGAGCCTACCCTACTGGGAACGTGTCCGATACCCGGGAAGGCACTGTGATTGAGTCAGAAGACATCTACGAATTTGATGGTGAGACAAGGGCTAAGGTAATGTTAAGAAAACAGTATTGTTGTTTCTATGCTTACTATCCATTAGCACTACTCTGCCGAACGCTGGATTGACGACCAGATCTCGTGCGCCTTTGGTGATGTTTACGCATGCTTTATCAAACCTGTCCGAGCCTATGAAGCGTCAACAGGTGGACCCTTCTATCGCGATATCAGACTCAATCTCAGCCCAGAAGATCATGGTTCCACATTTTATATGAATCACGGAGATTACCCGTGGGATACTACTCGAACTGGCTTCCATGGGCCATACATCTTTACATTTGCAGAGAGCCTTCCGGATGAGACTTCTACCGAATTCGATTATTCATTTATAGAGGAGCTTGGATTAGCTGGATATATCGGAGACAGCGACAGAGGCACTGTTGCTGGAACAGCTTCAGGGACTTCCTCCGATCTTCCAATTGTAGTCCACTGGTTCAACGACGATTATCAGCAATGGGTCTACGCAGCAGATGATGGTTCTTTCGAGTCTCCGCTTCTTTCTCCAGGAACATATACACAGGCTTTCTATCAGGACGAACTGCTCGCAGGCAATATGACAGTTACAGTAAAGGCTGGTTCTAAAGTCACGGCAGATATTGAGGCTTCGAATCCTATTATCACTGAAGCCCGTACTAAGATCTTCCAGATTGGTGACTATGATGGTCGTCCAACTGGTCTTCTTAATGCTGACAAACAACAACATATGCATGTATCTGATGAGCGTATGGGGGAATGGGATACAGAAACTTTTGTTGTAGGCACAAATACTGACGACGAGTTTCCTATGGCTATCTTTAGAGACGTTAACGACAACCGAACTATTGAATTCACACTAGAGAGCGATCTAGCCACCACGTCTACCTTCAGAATCGGCACGACACTAGCTTACTTCTGGGGAAAACCAGTCATCGACATAAACGGTTACGATTGCGGCGCTGATTGGGTCAACCCAGAGGGATCATCTGGCCGCGGGATCACCAAAGTAAGCCTTACATATTTTTTGGCCGTTTCATTTGAAGCAATACTGACCAGTTGTATAGGGCATGACTCACGGTGATATGACCGTGTACGAGTGTGAAGTTCCAGAAGATACCCTTACTAAAGGAACCAATACTGTTACCCTTGGTGTCTACTCCTCGAGAGATGGGACCGAATGGCTGTCGCCTAACTATGTAAATACAAACTTTCTTTCCCCCAACTCCCTTTCCCAAGTCATTGCCGAAGTTTAAATTGCTAACAATCTCCCCACTAATACAGATAATCGATTTTATTGAGCTCTA
The DNA here is from genome assembly GCA_001630595.1 of Pseudogymnoascus sp. BL308. Classification (NCBI taxonomy): domain Eukaryota; kingdom Fungi; phylum Ascomycota; class Leotiomycetes; order Thelebolales; family Thelebolaceae; genus Pseudogymnoascus; species Pseudogymnoascus sp. BL308. Next base: position 101,081 of record LMYD01000432.1, on the reverse strand, counting down.
CTATTTGTAGACGTTCATTAATTTGATTAGAATTATCCTGGTCGAATCGTTGTCTTCCGAACCTACTGCTTGGAGACAGTTGCGAAGTGTGACGCGAAAACGAAGTTGTTCCCTGTCACAAACATCCATATTCTTTTCATGCGGCACAACAATGGTAGATGGGTAATAAAGGAGGGGGTTCTGGGACTAGTGGGATTCATAGGATAGGTGCCAATGGAGATCACAGAGCCAGGGCCGAGTAAGGGGGGGTTTTTTTTTTCTTTAATAAATTGGAAGGGGAACCAAAGCCAATTTTGATGTCTATTATAGTAGCTTTTTAGGAAATACAGTTATGCGTAGCTCAATAAAAGCATATTTGACTACGCGCCGAGCTTTGCAACAGGGAATTGAGCAATATGAAGTTTCGCAGCACCAAACGGGATGAGCTTTAGCCTCGTCTTTCTCAACGTGTCCACTATAGGATTGATCGGCGGCAGCGCTGCGGTATCCTTTTCCACCACCCACTCGATCGGATACGCATCAACTGAAAGTGCGGTTGGCGGCCCGTCCCGGGCAAATACCGGATTCGGTAATATCTCATTCTCTCGCCAATTTCTCTCCACCGCCACAGTTGAGGGATCGACTGCAAACTGCCAAACCGACACTGGTTTTAGAATGTGATCATGTGCATGTGGGTGTATTTCTGAATCGTCAAGCGGCTTACGGTCTGTCCAGTTCAGAGGCCGATGCGCAGTTTCTTCATATTCAATGTCGGCTGCGTAGAGGAGGGGCCCGTAATAGAATCCTACTGTTTCGTTTCGGGTTTCTACGTGTATCTCCATCGGGAAAGTAATGATAATCTTAGTATTCCCTTTACTGATCGAGATTTGCTGTAGACTAGAAGTGTCAGGAGACAGAGGTACCGGAATGCCGCCTCCGATCTGTATGGATGACTTGGGCAGAGACGCAGAAGCCCAATCAGGAACCCTAACGGCGAAGTTGAAGTCTGTCTCCGATTTAATGGTGTACTTCAGCTTGGGAGAGAATGGGTAGTTAGTATCGCATTCCACTGTCTTTGTGTTAGTCAACTGTTAATTTCTGCTTCATGTGAAGCCTTGGCGTGGATTAACCTTTAACATCCTTGCCATTAATAGACGTTTCTACCGTTGTGGGCCCAAGAAGCATGTGGATGATCCCATTATCTCTAATCTTAGCGTATGCGGATGCAACGTACTTGGGGTAAGCTTGAGGATGATTTACAGTGCAACACGGCTACCACCTATATTAGCCTGGAGACAATAAACAAGAACCGCTTAGGATGGATAACTTACAAAGTTTGGCTCAAGACCAAAGGTATTGGAATAAGTTACGACATTGAAAAATGGGTTTACAGAGGTAAGGTTTCTCGACCATGGTTGATTTGTCTGTGTGACATACTGGTGGGACCACCCTGTATTGTGTCAGTCTCTCGAAGCAGAAGGATCTCGAAACTTTGTCATACAATCCGGGCTCATAGCCGCTGGTAATGCATTGAATGCGGCACGCTCCGCTCTATCAGCAAAATCGTTGGAACCATAGAAGCGATAGAGGTATGCATATGAGAACATCGATTCGACCGACATGCAGAGCTCGGACCTACGCGGTGTTAGTGAACAATAATATAAGAGATGCAAACTTGTAATTACCCTCGTTGGGGATTCAGCGCACCGAGATGCTCGTCGCCAATGATAGTACCTGAAAGTGATGTGTGATACTTAACTGTCATATCAACAGCATCGCGAGTTTGCCTGACCAGACTTTCGTTCCCTGTGATTCGATACAACACGGTTGGATACCGTAGACCTGCTTTTGTTAACGAATGGCCTGTGCAACAAATTCATATTGTATTTAGTATCGAATACTAACCCTGTGCGAGATTGACGCCATGAGTAAAGCCACTTGTTTTGAACGTGCCGGTCCCTTGCTTTGGGAAAACCCCGTCGACAAAGAACGTCGTCCAGTCACGAGCCCCTTCCCTACCGCCTTCAAACATGAGATTAATCGTCTCCAAGATTTTTTGGGAGTTATTGCGAGGGTAGTTCTCATACAGCCACATCAATGAGACTGGCAGCTCATGCGTGCGCGAAACCCCGAATCCGAATGGATCGAAGTTATCCTCCTCGGATTTTTGCTGGAGAAGGCCGGTAAAGTTGTCCTGTAGCATGGAATGCGCGAGCGTGGTAAACTTGTGCATCGCGTCTACGATTCGGTCTGTTTGTGAGGGATCCGCCTCAGCATATTGCTAATACTCCGTCAGCGAATGCGTATCAGCCTAATCACTAGATAATGAACCCCACAGTCAATCCGAAGAACAACAAACTCCTTGCCCAAATGCCTCGAGTCTGCCGCGTAGTCTCCGGGCCAAGCCAGCCATCCGGAGCTTGATGGTCAAGAACGTAGTCCAAGAACTGTCGGGCCTGGTCTTTGAGCCTCTGGTCGTCAAGAGTCCAGGCTAGAGGAACAATGTAGTTGAACCAATACGGTGCAGATTCATGTAACTCGCTGTACTCAAAATCCCCTCCTAGCCATGTCGAGCGAGCGACGTAGCGGTAGAAATTAAAGAGGTGGCCTCCGAGTCCATTTGCTGAGAGCTCAAGCTGATCTTTGAGCCAGCCTGAGGCGCGTATAGATCCTAGAGGAAAGTTATCAAACTTAGGTGGGATCAACCCTGTTGCTTGTCAGTCTAATGGTCTCAGAGATTTCACGGAATTAGCAATTGACTTTTGGTTTGATTTGTTTCCTGATTCTCCATAGCAAGCAAGCCTGGAGACAGGCACAGCAAAAGCACAATAGAGCGGAAGACCTTCATGTAGTCAGCGTATCTAAATATGTGCAAGATGAGGGGTTCAAGCTATCCCTCTTCCCACCTCACTCAATCACGCGACATTACCATTATATACCTAGCTGCCTGGACTTCTGGCGCACTCAGATCGGCACAGTGAGCAAACCAAGGAAGTCCGGACCAACTGTCGGTGTCGATTCGAACCATGAGGCCCGAGGTTGATCCGAAATGAATCTCTTAGGGTCGCGATTGCTTAAGAAAATGCCTGATTGGTCCTTTGCCATCTTGATAGCTTAGGCGATCCATAGATTGTTGCATTGTCGGGTGATTTGCCGGCCAAGTCTCCGCGTTATTGTATTGCTAGCGTGAGAAGACCCAACATGACTGAGTTGAGGAACAAACTTGCCAAGGAAACCATCTTTGCCAACAGCTGTATCCTCTTTGTCGAGCTTGATCGGTAACCAGTTCGCCTTGATGCGCTGCGAGACGGACAATGGGATTTACGGGGACGGGCTTGCCATGCGCGTCTACAGATTCGGTTAGTCTCCGCCAAAGCACAGGGCTGAGGTTTGTACTGCACGGTACCAACCTCAACCCTGTGCTGGTATGTTTATGTGCCACGAAGCGCAAACTCGTAGCCTCTTTCAGATTCCGTAGCTGTAGGGAAATAAAACGATAGCAGGTAACTTCGCACTATGCGGTCAAATACATCTCCTAACTCAATCATCTGAGTACCTCGTTAGCACTGGAGCCGTCAGACTTTTTGGGGTATTTGGGTTTTATGCTTACTTGTAAAGTCTAGTTTTGACAGCCGGAGTAATTTCCGTGCTTTACCCAAAGCTCCGAATTATGCCCACTTTACAGTTGAATCTAATTTGAGAACCTATCCATAACCCTCACAGCAACCAAGATCAGTAAATTTATATAATGTGTCGAAAATCAGGTATAATAAAGTTTCATTGTCTTGAGATAGGCTACACCATTGTATAATCAAACAGCAGTCTATAGTTTTTAGGGGCAGTTGTCTAAAACATGGAGTACGTGAGGTAAGTTTGAGAGTTCTGTTTCGGCCTCTACGCTAGCAACTAGCAAATTATATCGACCCCATTCTCACGTCACTTTTTCAAGACTTGGCGACTCTGGGCTCTATGTCTCAAAGGTAATACTAGGCACTGCGAGCTATGGCTCATCCAAATGGCAAGAGTGGGTCATGGAAGAGGAGGAGGCTCTTCCCTTGCTAGAGCACGCGTTTAAATCCGGGATAAACACCTGGGACACGGTAAGTAAGCAACCACCTTCACTCTCCCCTGCGATCTCCTTTATCACATATTATAAGTCAGATGTTAGGTCTCTGCTAACTGACAACAACAACAACATAGGCTGACGCATACTCCAACGGCCTCTCCGAGGAAATCATCGGCAAAGCGCTCCGAAAATTCAACATCCCTCGCTCGGAGGTGGTTATCATGACCAAAATCTACTACGCGCTAGATCCCATAATCCAGTCGCCCATCTCAGCACTCAGCACAAAAGACAAGGCGGGGCTCGCGAATCGAGTTGGACTGTCGCGGAAGCACATACTGGATGCTGTCGCCGCGAGCTGTGCGCGACTAGGAACCTACATTGACGTCTTGCAGATCCATCGGCTGGACCGTGACACTCCTGCAAGAGAGATCATGCGCGCGCTGCACGACGTAGTAGAAAGCGGGCAGGTGCGGTATCTCGGGGCTAGCTCTATGGCGGCCTGGGAGTTTCAGCAGCTGCAGAACACGGCCAAAGTTAACGGCTGGCACTGTTTCATCTCCATGCAGAACTACTACAACCTCCTATACCGTGAGGAGGAACGCGAGATGATTCCCTACTGTCGAAACTCCGGTGTTGGACTTGTTCCATGGAGCCCGCTGGCCCGCGGCGTGCTAGCTCATCCATGGGATTCGCGCCATTCGAAGAGGGAGCAGTCGGACAAGCTGCTGCAATCGCTCATACGGAAGGATCAAAATGTCGAGGTGGATAAAGAGGTGGTAACTCGAGTTGCCAAGATTGCAGAACAACGAAGCGTTAGCATGGCAGTGGTGGCGCTTGCGTGGTGCTTTTGCAAAGACGTCCAGCCAATAACAGGGCTTGGAAGTAAAGAGCGTATCGACGAGGCTGTGGCTTCTGTTGGCTTTAAGCTTGACGATGAGGATATTGCGTATTTAGAAGAGCCATATAGACCAAAAGAGGTAGCATACTGAGCTCTGTGAGGTTGACAAGGAGGAAGTTTATCCAGACATAGATAGGGCGCTAAAAGCATTGCGGGCTGTCGCTACAGTAGCCAAAACTCAGAAATAGTGGCCCTTCAGCACGAGAGCAAAGGCCTGTTCGTCAGCCGCCTCGCAGTAGCCGCCATACTGAATGAGATATACGAACGGGAACTAGGCCAGGCCGGAGCTCTCGCCGAGACGGGATCTATATTCGACCTCGCCCCTGTCCTGATTGCGCGGATGCCCGGCCATGCGGCGCTTTGAGGGCATTTACGGTGTGACTGTGGGGCTTGAACGAGTGGTTTTCTTGCAATTAGTCAGATATCTGGTCATCTTGCTCGAAAAGTCGGATCGGAATGGATATAAAAGCTTGAATAAAACTCGCCGGCCTCGTGACCCTTGGCTCGGCGGCGAGTTGCTGGGCGGCGGAGGGCGGAAGTAAGTCAAAGTCCGGCGCTCCGGTTATTCCCGCCCCTGTGTGTGACAGCGCAGCTTTAAGAGATGGATAGGGGCTTAGAGGGTTGGTTTTTGAGCGAGGGATGGGTGTGTTTGGTATCGTGTTATAAGGCGAAGAATATTGTTTTATTATTTTAGGAGAGAGACAAAATATTTGCTGTTGTTGAGTCTGGACTGTAAATTTTGAATTATACCAAAGTTCGCGGCCGCAAACGACCACGGTCAGGTAAGCCGGAGCAACTCGGGATCCACCGACTCCCAAATCCTGAAACTCCCTCCACAGCCACTGACGAACGCAACGTCCCAGACAAATGCCCAGTTATTCATTCGGCGTCTGCTATTCCCGTAAAAAAATAAAAATATTTTATTTGGTGAATCTGACTCAGAGGTAGTGCACCGCCAATGCAATCGCTTTCTTACGGGTACCTTCCTCTCCCGGTGGTATCCCATTTCCATATTATTCCCGTTCCAACATTCCTTCCCTGCCCAATGGCGTCAGTTAGTCGCAGCCCTGCCGCTGTCAATATTTGATATATAAGACCCAGGCCTCAGCTATCTGGAGCCTCATGTAGGTTCTATATCGCCACCATTCTTCAAGTCTTTACACATTTACACTCCACTCTACACACACATTTCAAGTTCAACTTGACCACTTCACTACTGCACGCACGGTAGTTGATACTACTATAACACACATACGTCATGTCAACAAACATGATCGCGGCGCGAGCCCCCATACTCGTAGGCCACGGGACTATGCTCCCCAAGATGTCCATGGCAGCATCAAAGCTATGCCTGACGCCAATCTACAACGCAAACGGGCGCAGCCCCCAGCAGTCCCGCCACCTGAGTCTCGCAGCAAGACCAGCCAGGACGACCTCTCACCACGCCGCCCGCCCAAGCTTGCGGCAACAAACACTATCAAAACGGCAATTTAGCACCACTACCCCGCCACAGCTCGAGGAGAAATACTTCCCTGAGNCCCCCCCCCCCCCCCCCCCCCCCCCCAACCCCAACACACACCTCCATCCACGTGACGGCTCACTAACACCCCCTAGATTCACAGAGGAGCAAATGACGACCAACATCCGCTTCGAGCACCGCATTCCCGAGGACATGTCGGACCGCTTCGCGCTCTTCCTCATGCGCATCCTCCGCAAAGGCACCGACATCGCCACGGGCTACTCTCACGATGTCACCAACGCCGCCACAGCCTCCGATCCCACCGCGCTAGAATCCACCAAGCCCTATCACATGTCTGAGCGCAAATGGCTGATCCGGTTCCTCTTCCTTGAGTCCGTGGCTGGGGTACCCGGGATGGTCGCCGGGATGCTGAGGCACCTGCGTAGTCTGAGGAGGATGCAGAGGGATAATGGGTGGATTGAGACGCTGCTTGAGGAGGCGTATAATGAGCGTATGCATCTTCTGACATTTTTGAAGATGGCAGAGCCGGGGTGGTTTATGAGGTTGATGTGTCTTGGTGCCCAGGGAGTCTTCTTCAACTCCATGTTTTTGGGCTATCTGATCAGCCCCCGCACGGCGCACAGGTTTGTCGGGTACTTGGAGGAAGAGGCGGTACTGACGTACTCTCTTGTCCTTGCTGATATCGAGGCCGGGAAACTGCCGAAGTGGGAGGGCATGCAGGCACCTGATATTGCGATCGAGTACTGGAAAATGCCGGAGGGGAAGCGGACGGTGAAGGATCTGATTCTGTATGTGCGCGCCGACGAGGCGAAGCATAGGGAGGTGAACCATACTCTGGGGAACCTCAAGCAGGAGGAAGATCCGAATCCGTTTGTGAGCACGTATTTTGATGCAGGGAAGCCACATCCAGGGAAGGGGATTAAGAAGGGGGAGTATAAGGGGACGGGATGGGAAAGGGAAGAGGTTATTTGAGGAGTTTCTTATCGTTTGATTTTGTTTTCATGGGGAATTATTTGGGCGTTTCAGGCAGGATGGATGATGGGTTGACGGGGGTATGTCCCCAAATCTCCTCTCTAGGAGTTTACGGGGTGGGATTTTATTTTTCCACAGCGTTGTTTCTCTCTTCACGAAAAGAAAGACTGTACTCGCATCACGCCGGATTCTCGTAAGCCGCTATAGATAGGCTATTAGAAGTTTGTGGGTGCAAGCCCATCTTCATTACTCCAACCTTTTATAATATTTTATGGTGTGGGATATCAACCCCCCCTCACATGATAACGCCTTCACGAAAAGGGGGTGGAGAAAAATCATTCCAAAACTAAATAATGATATAATTTTCAGGCTAGTATATAAATTTTCTCTGATGAGTTCAGTTTAATACAAAGCCAATCTCTATGGTGTCCCCTCGGTTCATCAATACCGTTCCTTCCTCTCACAAACTTAGAATTCATAGAGTCCTCGTACCACACTTCAGTCGCTCCTTCCCTCTAGGAGGTGCATAAATCACCATAAATACATAACACCCCCTCCCACACCATCTCAACATCTCCTTCTCTCATCAATCAAAAAGACTCCGCATCTACTTCAGACACCATCATCAAACCTCTCCACAAATATGCCCAGTCTACCACCCAACCCCGCCCCAAACGCCCTTCTCAACCTCCCTTCCCCCAGTCCGTCTTCTCTAAACATCACCATAGACAAATTGCGATCCTTGATGAGGCAGCTCTGGGACATAGTGCGCGATGTATGCGGACCTTATCTTCTCGCTCCCGACGCAACACAAGTCGCCAAGACGAGGCGCGACTTCCTACTGAATCTGGGCGGGTCCTCTTTGGAGTGGGATAATATTGATCCGATCGCTCTGGTGCAGATGGCGGGGAGCATAGTTGAAACGAGCCATAAATTAGGGGCGGTAATTGAGGGGGTTAGAGTTAGCTTGGGGAAGTTGCATGTTTTCGCACAGAGATTTGGTGGGGCGAATCATGGAGGGCAGAGTCTTGCAATGGCGAGTGCTTGGTTGATGTGTGAACGGTTGGCGCCACTGATGGGGAGATTGGGAGTGGCGCAGGGGCTGGGGACGACGGGGGTGGCGATTGTGGAGAGAAGGCGTTCGGAGGGGGACTTGTATCAGTCGCTGTGAGGGAGCTGAGGACACTGCTGAGGTTATGGACTGAGATGGAAGAGTGGCTGGACCAGTTAATTGTGTTGAGGGAGGCGGTGGTGAGTGTGAGGGAGGTTGTGGCCGACGAGAGGATAGAAAATGGGCTGGACGCTGCGAGGCCGACGGAGGACGAGGGGGACGAGGGTTCAGCGGAGATGGGTCTAGGGGAATAAGGGAGTGTGAGTTCATGATATGGACTCTGGGCTGTCTGGTTATGAAAAGCTTCTGCTTCCTCGACTGACGGTTCTTGCTCTCTGCCATGGCGAATAATTTGAGGGGTGGCTGGACTCGATTGGCAAGAAGGGGCCTGTAGAGGGCAGCAACAGGGCACAGGATATGCGAAGGCGATATGGCTACCGACAAGCGGAGGATTGGAACATTGATTGATTGTCATGGCTTCAGACCATTGTATTTGGAATTCTTCATTGTACGCCTTGAGACAAGCTGGTGCATACATTGTCATTGTGGGCAAGTGTCAAGGGACAACAAGGACGTAGTAGCGAAACAAAAATAAACATCCATACTCTTCCCCAATCACAACTACATTTCGGTGTTAGGTGTGTCAGACTTTCAATCCTCCCATTTTGGCACATCTGCACTGACATCGTCCACCCCTTTATTCCATTTTTAAAATACTCGTCAAAGGAAGCCACCACCCCCATCCGGCGTCATGTCCTTCTTGACAAAGACTCGAAACCATCATAGCCCATCCCTTCCGAGTCCGAAAACAGCCCTCGAACTCTTCTGCAAAGGATCCCTTGTCCCTCGCCGACTCGTTCTTTCACCAACTACTTCACCTTTCATGGCTCCGTTTCCTATTCCCCTGCTTTCATGCATTATTTCATTTATTATCCCCGACTTTGATCTGAGTATCGATTAAAACTCTGCATTCGTTCTGCAGTCATATTACCCATACCCTAATAGAGTTTGATACTCACCGCTCCATACCCTAGCACGAGTTTGATACTCTGAAAAGCTCAAGATTATCATATTATACACCACACATACAACATCATACAAAACCACCACACAAAATGCCTCCCCGACAACTTCCCAAGCGCGACCCTAAAATAACCCGCATAACCCGCGCCGACGCCCGCGCCAATGCCGCCGTTCAAGCCGCCGTCAACGCCACGGCGCTCGCCTCGCGGGGCCTCGCTGAGCTACCAACGGCCGAGGAGACCGCCGCCGTCGAAGCCAGCGTGGTGGACGACCGGAACAATCGTCCGCCGCCATCACCTAAACCGAAGAGAACGCGCAAGAAGCCAATCAAGGTAACGAAGGTAACATATGGGCCGAAGAAAAAGGAGTCGAAGAAGGCGAAGTTCGAGAGAAGGCAGAAGGAGAAAGCTGAGGCTGCCAAGAAGGCCGAGGAGGCTGAGAAGGCTAAAGCTATTGGGGATGTTGAAGCTGCTAAGGCTATTGCTGCCGCGAAGGCGGCGAATGAGAACGGTGGCGAGGGTGGTCCAATCGAGAATGAGGCGGTGAAAGAGAACGGTGGCGAGGGTAGTTCAAGCGATAATGACACCAGTTCAAGTGAAGAGATAATCGAGTCGAGTGATGATGACAAGAAAGGTAAGACAATGAAAAATGATTCTCACAAGGACGGTGGCCTAGGTCTGCCGTTTACCGCTATTGGTTTCACTAGCGGCAGAAGTGGTGGGAGTAGCCCTGAGATCCGCGGCACCGAGCTTCAAAGGCGACTGGAGGGCGTGGAGTGGGCGAAGCTCGGCGAGAAGCTCAGTGCAGAACTGTTTGATTTCGTCAGGGCGGGAGGGTCGGTGGAGGAGTGGGAGAAAAAGCGAGCAGAAAAAGAGCAATTGGACAAGCTTACTGAGCAAATTGGATGTGTGTCCTCGGAGGAGGAGACTCTCGAAGATGATGATAGCGAGAATGATAACGGCGAGTATGAGGATTCAGAGGGTGAAACTGACCCGGAGGCTGAGGAGACTGTCGAGGAGGGTGATAGCGAGGATGAGAACGACGTGTATGAGGATGCGGGGGGGGGCGAAACGGAGCCGGAGGCTAAGAAAAATGCCCGTTATGGCCCCAAAGTGATTTTTTGCCCAGGCCCCAGGCGTGGTCCAGAGACTGAGGATTACAGCGGCTATGACTCCGGAAAGACTTTTTGTCCCGGCCCCAGCAGGAACTCGGAGAATGGGAATGAAACGGAGACCGAGAGTGATCCAGGCATGGGAGGCGAAGAGAGATGTGGCTGCGGTAGTACTTCTTGTTCTGGGGATACGGATACTGACAGTGGTTCGGAGGGCGAGAATAGCAAGATGGATTTAAGACGATGGCATTGTTTAGCCCCATTGTCTTCGCCCACCTCTAAGAACCAGACAGCCCAGACGCAGCTCGGGGGCTCCAACACCAAATCGCCCGGTTCGGATGCGAAGAAGTCGGCCGGAAAGACACCGGCAGGGAAGAAGCGCAAGCCTGAAGGCTCGCCCGAGCAAAAGCCGAAGAAGAAGACCAAGCTGGACGGGGGTTCTAGTGGCAAAGTGATTTCATGCTCATGGCGAAGAGGCTATAACTCCAATCGCGGGGACAAAGGCGAAAGGAAATTTCAGTTGCAAGATCCACCGAAGACGAAGAATAGCTCAGGGACAAAGAGCAAGGGCGACGAGTTGCCCGAGGCAAACCCCTTGAGGAGGGGTAAGCGGGGTGGGGAGATTATCTGCGCGTTGCGAATAACCCCGCCAAAGAAGAGGAAGTCTGACGACGGCATTATCTGCACGTTGCCAGAACGCGCCCCGAAGAAGAGCTCATTGAAAAAGCATAAGAGCAACGAGTCGGCCGAGAAAAAGACCTCGAATAAGAGTATACCTGATGAGGGGCCGGATCGTTCGAAAGAGAGTGGGGGTAAGAAGGTAGGGTGGCTTTGGTGAGGTGGTTAAGTTTTGAATGCACGTTATTTGGTTGGCGTTTCCTGGTTTTTGGCGGTCTTTGGTGGACCAATGTATTGAATGGAGAGTAGTCTTTGTTTTGTTTTCATAGATTTGTTTATTGCGCTCCTGTTGTTGATTTTGGATTTCGGTTGCTCGTATTAGTTATATTTTGTTGCCTGTTTTAAATAATGTTAGTTTTTAAACAACCTTGAATTTTATATAGCATACCTGACTCGGACATGTGATGTATTAAATCTTCCTGCTAGAGTACCAAGGTCTCACAGATATTAATAATGGTTATTGTGGGCTTGCTTTGCTTCAAAATTGATATTGTCATTGTCCAGCCCCTGGTATGGTTCGAGCTTGGAAGACAAGCGGATGAGCCTCTGCTCTCCGCACAGGTATTGAACGCCATCCCATCAAGAAAATACACAGTATAATACAACACACGAACCTCAATCCCACACAACCTCTCAGATCGTCGCCCCATCCTCAGGCAGATCCTCAATAACCCTCTCCACCATCTCCATCAACTGCTCCACATCCGGCCTCTCCCCCGGCTCAACCTTCAAGCACGCCCTAACCACCTCACGAATCCCATCATTAATTCCTGTATCCTCCTCCTGCCCCGCCTGGTTCTTCCCCTTCTTCTGGCCACCCGCTCCCTCGTCGGGGAAGCGCCAGTCCCCGCTCAACACGCAGATACTCAGACTTCCACCCGTCTCGTCAGAGCGCATCTCAAACGGCGACTTGCCCACTAGACATGCGTACAGCGTGCAGCCCAGCGACCAGATGTCGACCTTGGTGTCGATTGTCGAGCCGGTCTTGACGTCGAAGAGCTCGGGCGCACGGTAGGGCATGGTTGAATGCTCCGCTGCCTGATCTTGGATGGCGAGGGCTAGAGAGCGCGATGTGACTGGTGTGGGCGAGGGTTGGAGGGATCCAAGATCCATGAGGATGGGCTGTGTGCCGTCGTCGTCGATCATGATATTTCCTGTCGGGGGTTAGAGATCGTCACCTAGCTCACGAACCAAGAATGCTTACCTGGCTTAATATCCCGATGTGCGTACGCGCGTGCGCCTCCAGGCGCAACACCCTCTTGGCTCTGTGTGACCTCATCATCCATCAATGGCTCCTGCTGTTCGCGATCCGACTCCTCGCCCCTGCCTCTCCTCCTCCCCCCACCAGCCGCCTGAGCCGCATCCTCATCCGCCTCCGCCGCTTCAGCGCGTAACCTCTTCGCCTTGCCCGCGCCCTTCCCGCCGACTTTATACTCGTGCATTGCCTTCAGCGCTCTGCACACGCCCAGGAACAGGACCATGAGCTTCTTCTCTGGGAACTTGGCGTGATTGACTAGGTTGGCATTGATGAGGTCCTGGAGGTTACCGCGGCGGTAGTAGGGGAGCAGGATGTATACGGTCTTCGCGCTCGGGTCGGAGCGGTCGGCGGAGATGGAGTGGTCGATGGCGTGGATGATGTTTTGGTGGGGTGTGAAGAGCGCGTAGGCTTCGACTTCTTTCATTGCTTGTGCGACGGACTCCTGGCCGAAGGGGCAGCGGATCTTTTTCAGGGCATAGAGCGCCTCATTCGATGTATCTTGGACGAGGTAGACATAGGAGAAGCCGCCCTGTGTCTGCGTTAGCTGTGTCCGGGTAAGAGTGGTTTGAAGGACGGGTGTGGCGTACCTCGCCGAGCAGCCGGAGGATCTTGAAGCTCCTGCTGTTGATCTTGAGTGTGGGCGACCCGGGGAAGCATGACATGCAGTTTGTGAGGGTATAGATGAGGTCGACGACGTATTGCGCCATGGTGATGGAGCTGTAGAAGCCACGCGTTCAGTGCTATGGTATCGAAGCTAACAGTGCTCCAAGAGCAATTGAAGGGCCGAGAGGGGTGGTTATCTCGAGTGCGATGTTTTGGGAAGGGTCGCAGATGTGTTGGAAGAGCCGTTGATGTTATCTTGGACGTGTTCTAATTATAGCCGTTGTAAATCAAAAAGTTTGCTGAGGGATTGGGATGATCTTCCAGAAAGTAATCCTCAGCCTCAACCTTGTCTGGCGCAGTCGTCAGCGTAACCCGCGACGTTCCCGTCGTGCACGGCCCAGCCCCACTGGTCGTTCTACAACATTACAGAACCCTGTGGCGAAGTCGTCCATATCAGGGACCAAGTTACCTCTAAATTAAACATCATATACTAGCACTTCTCAATCGGGAGTTTCAAATATTAATTCGAGTCGTTCATTATATACTAGCCACAACTATCTTCCCCTCCATCATATGTGTAGCCGTCATCATAAGAAATATTCATACAGTCCAGTCCAGCCATCAGTGGTATCATATCGCAACGCTAAATCTGACAACTCGTTGCTTTAAAGAGCCTGTCCCTGAACTGGACCAAATCCCCCCAGTAGAGTGCGAAACGAAGGGACAAAAGAAAAAAAAACTCCATCAATGAACGTCGTTACCTCCTCAGAAGGCATCTTCAAAGGGGCAGTCAACGCTCTCGTGCCCATCACGCTCGCAAAGAGCACACCATCTATTAACATCGATCACACCGCTCTCCTTTCCGGCCACTGGCCCATCAATTGAGGGGTTCGGGAGGATGGATACCGGAGGCGCACTTGGCTTCTTTGCTGGCGACAGCGGAGCAGGCCTGTAGTTATCCATCTTTGGTGGGTATGGCTTAAGACCTTCTCTGGAAATGTCCCTGCCATTGCGCGTGGGCGCAGGGGGGTTCGGGTTGTTTGCAAGGTGGGATCCAGTATTGTTCGTAGTTGCCGCCTTCGCTCCAAACATGTTTGTACAAGTGAGAATATCGTGTCCGCCAGTCTCGCAAATCTCACACCATAAGACACTGCCCTCGGTCGTGGCGGAGTATGTATCGCTCTCTGCCATCGTCTCGAGGGTATTGCCCCTCCTATGGGTCTCAGGTGATCCCGGTGGCCTGTCACGCCAGCTTCCAACAGAGCTTCGGACATCCTTGTTGAGTTGCTTGTCCGCTGTGACAGTCCCGGTGCTTCCAATCGTTATTGCGCTGGCGCGTTGGTTCTTCAATGAGCCAACCGTGCTGCCCCTCTTGAGTTCCTCCAGTTCACGCTGAAGCTCTTCCTCGCGGTTAGACTTCGACTCAACTGTGCGGCGGAGCTCAGCAACTTCGCTTTCTAAAGCTTCGCGTGCTTGGCGATCCTCTGCGGACTCAGACAATCCTTGACTTTGGCGTTTGTTACGGCTACCAACGCTACCATGTCGCTGGGTTGGGGTCTTTTGGGGATCAGCGTCAGGTACCTGGTCGCGGCTGAGAGAGTGAATGATTGCTTTGAGGCCCCTGATTTCGTCGTCACGCTGTTCCAACTCCTTTGCTCCCGACGAGGCTTCATTTTGGCGGGGCGCTTCTTGCTGAGCAGCTGCTGCCTTCTCACGTTCCCGACGTAGCTCTGCACGGCCGCGCTCCACCTCGCCTCGGAGGAACTCGACTTCTCCACGGGCCTCCGATTCTCCGCGCCGAGCATCCTCCAGGCCTTCCTCAAGCTCCTGAACAAGCTCCTCTAGCTGTTTTAGCTGAGCTGCGACGCTGTGCACATCATCGCTACGGTCCTGATGCTCCCTAAGCTCTTGCACTAGATCCTCAACCCGCTTCTCGTAGACGCGTTCCGTCTCATTACTCGCCATCTCCAGCGTGTCGATCGTACTCCTGAAATCCGCTCGGTGCGCATCGAATTCCGACGTAAGCATGGCGATCTTCTCGTTCTTCTCGCGCAGCAGCGTGCGCAACTGTGAAGTATCCCGATCCTCCATACTACCCCTGTTCTTGCTTCCAGCATCTGAACCACCCATTAATGACTGAACCTCAGCCAAGCTGTTCTCCATCTCTGCAAGACTGGAGGCCTGTTCCTTCAGCTGCTTGTCCCGTTCCTCCAGCTGTGTTCGTAGCCGTTGAAGGTCCTCTTCATGTTCTTTTGCTCTTGCCTCGGCAGGGCGCAACTTGGCATTGAAGGAGGAAGTAGAACCCAAGCTGTCATTATTATTCGTGGTCCTGGCAGTGCCGATTGGTGTAGTTTCATCGTCGCTGTAGTTCATAGGCGCGCCGCCAAGGGCAGACGCACTCCTCGGTCCGGCGCCGCCTGATTTTATAGGGTTTCTTGGAGTGAATGCAAGCTTCTTCGGTGGGTCTCCTGCTGTGTCTCTTGTACCTCTTACACTCTGTCCGAACTTCGCTGGCGACGGGCTGGGCGCATATCGTGGACCCCCTTTGGGACCAGGTGTAGCACTAATCGATGGCCTCGAAGCCTGTGGTAGTCGCAAAGGCGATTCAGGTCTGGGGAGTGATGGCCTCGACCTCTTAAACTGTGGGCTTGGAGCGCGCCCAGGGCCTAGAGATTGGCTGAAGTTCGGAAGCGACGGGGTTGGAGGTGTGTAGGTTTGGTACCCCTGGCCTCCCCGACTACTCGTCGGTGTGTGAGGAAAGGAGCTTCCAGATGTCGATCGTGAGCTGCGGCGGGTGGCCCTCGCTACAGGAAGAAATATACCTGCTCCTGGTATGGAGGTCTTGAAGTACGAAACACTAGATAGGAGTCAGTGGCCGTCGTTTGCAACACGGATAAGCAGGCTTACCCATCGACATCTCCGTTGTTCTTTCCCCTCGCAGAGTACTCTTCACTCAGCTCTACACCCGCGAATACTCCTTTCTTGCCTGCGACAGTGCCCAGGAACTTCACAGTTCCATGCATATGCCCGGGCACGTCCACCAGCTCGCCAACCTCCACATCCCCCTCGTCGCCCCTTGGTGTATGTTGTGTCATGTTTCCCTGTCCCTCAGTGATGATAGAATCCTCGTCCAGTACCGTACTCAATCCGTAAGTTTCACTGGCATCCGGGATGGTGGCCAAGGAGCCCTGAGTAAGCGCACTGAGTGATGTCTTCCGCGCCAGGAGCCCAGCGACCCTGCTGCCACCAAGAGCGGGTACAGGCGGGGCAGCGGCGTTGGAATATGCAGAGGAAAGATTAGGAGTCGAAACGGTATTAATGCCGCCGGAAAGTTTGGTCAGAGAAGGTCGTGGTCGGAGGAGGGTGCGTCGCGGCGTTGGGGGTGTTTGGGTCGACATGGAGAACGAGTTTCGTCCCTATTATTTATTTTGCCGGTCGCCCTTTGTTTTGGGATCGCGCGTCGGGGAGGCGGTACACTGCCGTCAACACACCACCACTACAACGGGAAACGTGATCAAAGTTCCCGCAGTGGATTCAAGGGAGGAATGCAAGGGGCCGTAACCACAGTAACTCGTAAACAAAGGAATTAAAAGTCGTCGTCAACGTCGTCGGGGAGTAGCATGCCATGAACAATTCCCATACAGCCAGATTCTTGTTGTTGTGAGCTGAAGGAAAAGGTTCTTTTTCCTATTATTTACAGTACATGTACGAGGTAACCCAGCATATGCGGGAGCGGCACGCACCAAGCAGTAATTGGCCCCTGCCCCTGCAGCTCACCGCCAAATGCCAAAGGGGAAGTCATCGTCAGTCAGCATTTCCATGTCTCATATCCTCCTTTTTATATTGTTGGGCGCAGAACTACGAGCACGTCAAGGGAGCGACCCAGGGATAGAAGGAATTAAAGGCACGAAAAAGGGGGTTCCAGACACAATCACGTTGGGACTCATTTCTGCGGCTGGTGGGCTTAAAGTTCAATTATGTCGCTCATGGCTAAAGGCTGCGAACCATCATTCAGAACCATGACCTCCCGATTGCGCCTTCTCAAACGGCGCTCTTCTGCACTCTGCTCAACTGGCCTCCTCGAGTCTCTAGCGACCGTGCCGCTGCCATTAGTAGTTGCCGCCAGCACCTCTTCCAGACTATATGTGACAACCTCTCCACCTGGCCCACTAGCCTGCCAGTACGGCACGTCGGGAGTTTCACCAGGAACACTGTAGCCCTTATCAAACCCAACTACATTTATAGACTCAGGCCGGTCAATCAGGCCCGTGGCGACAAGCTTCAGAACACCACGCCGCTGTCCCGCTAACTTATTGACGATGCTTGACAGTGGATTGCCCCGTCCCGACTCTTGAAGGCGATATAAACAGAGAAAGTTCTTGTGTATCTCCTCAGGCGTGCTGCCCCAGTTCTGGCGCGCGAGCCAGTGTTCGACAAAGCCCGTCTTGGCTAGGTATCGCGCCGAGCCGAATCGCTCGCTGATAAGCAGCTCCAGCGTCATCAGCGCCACATTCTCAGCCGGGTCGCGGAAGTCGAAGGCGTCGAACTCGCAGTCGTAGGGAGGGTAGTCGATCTCCGCAGCTAGGTTCTTGAGCGCTACGACAACTGCCTTGATGACGCTGTGGGTGTAGACGTCGGCGAGGGAGCCTGTAGTAGTGCTTAGCAAGGGATCGTCGTTGACTATGAGGGTTTGATTACTTTCACCACAGATCAGATGAAGAACCCGCAGGGCTTTCTCTCGTCTTTCGGGGTCCTTGCTCGTAACCTCCCACAGTAAACCGCCGATGGTGTCGACATCGTGGAGCGCCCTATCAAGAACTATCCGTGATGCGACACCCTGTATATCCTTATTATGGCTGCTGATGAGCTTCGCAAGCGTGCTGGGCATCAACGCATCCTCAGTCTTCTGGTCGATGTACTGTGTCTTTGGCGCCGGCCGTTCGACTTCAGCTGCATCACGGAAGGCGATGAGCATGTATCGCATAAGCCCCAGGGCCGCAACGACAGACACGCCCAGTCCTATGACCAGGATTCGGTTCTCCCCCGAGAGCTGGGACGCCATGTGGAAGAAGCTACATGCGCTGTTGGTGGGTAGTAAAGTCTTTATGGGGACTTCGGTGATCCATGAGGCACTGCACTGTTGTAGATGGAAGACAAGGCTGACGACAAATACATGGCAACTACGGATTCTGCCTCCCTCACCGCCAGGATAAGTGCTGGATTCAACTGGATGCAGCACTAGTGACACTAGCGAGAACTCGCTTACGGCGTCGCGTCATTTTGTCATACAAATATTGAAATTGTCTGGCTAATTTAAACAAACAAGACAAACTCCAGTGACGCGTTAGTACACCCAACTGCCCACTGCCTTCAGATTACTGAATGCTAACGTTTGTTTCCACAGAGTGGTTAGCGTGTCGTTCTTATATTCTGCGGCGCAAGCTGCCTAATATGATCTTTCTTCGTAGAGATGCGAAAGTCGTGGGTTCGACACCCACCTGGAGTATATCTTCAGATTACACCTATTTTTTTTTTTTTTATACCTTTCACGCCTGACTCCACTGCCTCTTATAAATACAACTTGCGATAAATGTTAGTAGAGAGGAACGACGTACCCTGAAGGTTTATGTTATGAGTGGGCTTTGGTAGCTTCATATATCGCGTATCCTCGCCACTCTTTGTCATGCCAACATAGATATGACAAAAACTGCTGAAAGAGAGGGAAAGCGACCATTTTACAGAAATTTCTCTCCTCCCAAGACACGCAGATCCACTCAGCTAGTAGGGATGATATGCAAGCTCCACAGTAAATTTGGTGCGGTTCTCCTATTAGCCTCCTTTCAACGTCCAATTCCCACCCAGTATATCATACGGTATCACGATCTTTCATATTACCACGTGCTGACGGCACTTCAAGTGTTTACTTTCACAAAGTCTCTGGTATTCCCTTGCTATCCAATATCTCCTCTCCAGGAGTAGGGTATCTACAGAAACCGCCCACCAAACACCACGCGCCTTTTCCCCTTCACGCTCACTTCTTCGACTTCTTCCTCTGCTCCTTCTCCCTCTCGTATTGCTTGGACTCTCTCCCCTCTTCACCCTGGATCTCAGCCACAAGTCTCTTGTACTTCTTCTCATACGCAGCATCGCGCTCCTTCTTCTCCCTAAGGCTCTCGCGAGCAATGAAGTTCGCGTCCTTGCGGAGCTCGCGCATAGCGCCCTTGCGCTCGCGCTTGTGCTCAGCCTTGAGCTTGGAGGACTCTGCGCGCTCACGGTCGGGATCGTAGTGCTTGTCAGGGTTGAAGCTCTCCTCGAACTTAGGTATGGAGGTTTTGATGGCGAGGGGCTTGTGGTGGTGGAGCTCGAGTGGGCGGCGTGAGAGGCGCTCTTGGTTTAGTAGCACGGTGAGCTTGGTCGATGTTCTCGTCACACAAGCCTGGGGATATGTTAGTGATCCCTCTTTGTAATGGTGTTTTACAAATTTGATATTTTAGTAGAAATGTTTGCATCACGATGGCTGCGCGTCCGGTAGGAAGTACGGATTTGCGGCGCATCGGCCCATTGGGCGCTGCTGCTTGGTCACCCCCAACGAGCCCCAAACCCTTGCGGATAAGGGTCTCAAGTATCGAATGGCAAGCTCAATATAAGCACATCTTCGGCGCAACAACAGTCATAAGAAGGACCGAATTGTAATTTGACATCCGTGCTGATTAAATAAAAGAAAGGACGGAATTTAGATGAAAGGAATAGAGGGAATGTTTCAACATACAGTAGTGCTGCGTGGGAGATGCTCACGGCATGCCTTGCTTCCCAGGTGTTTGAGAACCTTCAAAGCGGGACTGAAGGTCTCTGGGAATCCAGACTTTTCAGTCCAGACATCTGCCGCTGCATCGAAAAGCTTGATGCTTGTTTCCAACAAGGCGGCCTTGAGTTGGTTTTCATCCTCAGATGAGAGATCTTGACTCGAGCAGTCCATTAAAGTCAACATCCTTGTCTTTTGTTCTGGAAGAGCGTCGACGCGAGAATCGAACTTTGGCTCGTGGTAAGGGAAGTTGGCTGGAACCTTGGCCATCTTTGCCGGAGCAAGGGCACACAATGTGTTTAGGAGGAAGGCGCCGACTTCGGGGACGTATCGCTTCGAGAAGCTTTGGTACTGGATGGCAAGGGTAGCTAGATTTATGCCACTGGCATAATCGGAAAGATTTTGGGGGATCTTCTGACCAAGGAAGCGGCCAATGCTCAACATCGCAGGGGTAACTGCTTGGTGGAAATGATCCGAAGTTGGGAAGATGGTGCTGATAGCAGTGAGAAGCACCAAGTCTCCACGAGTTGGTGCCAGAGCACGAGTTTCGTGGAGCTCTCCCAAGTGCTTGCGGAATGCATTTGCAGTGCCGATGGGGTATGTTTTTGCTAACGAATGGATGTGTCGAACGAGTTGCTCGAGGATATCAAATGGTGGTAGTTCCGGTTGGTTCGCAAGGTATGATACGTGATCAACAAGAGCAACCGTAAATTTGGCGAGCTTGCCCTTGTTCTCGGCCTTCAGTTGTGGATGATAAAGAGCTCTTATCCTTCTCACAACCGTAGGTAGATCTTGGATATCGGTTGACTTGGTAATTTCGAGCAGCATGGAGTGGTCCTCTGGGCACGGAAACGTATATGCAAGGTTTCCATTGACCCCATTGTTCGTTGGAAGGTCCCTATCAGGAATCGGTGCATTCGCTCCTGTCAAAAATTCAGGCCTTTTGGCCTCCTCAGTTGTCAGAAGACCATCCAGGAAATCATCCGCCGGCTCGTCCTCTTCATCATCTCCGTTTTCAGAAGCACTTTCATCTTCGGAGATATCGGCATCGGAGCCACTTGCTATTAAATCATCGTCAAGAACAAAATCATCCTCGTCTTCAACCCCCAACTCTTCATTAGTTGGCCGGCTGGGCTTAGCTTGAATGCCAGCACCCAAGCCAAATTCGTCAACATCCTCGTCGTAAACATCTTCATCTCCTTCAGGAGCTTGAGCATTAGGTTTGGGTTCCTCCTCCTCTTCCTCTTCTCCTTCCATGCGACGCAACCTTCTCTTCTCCATATCCTGGAGTTTTCTAGCTTCGTCTGCAAGCCTCTCCTCATCCGTCTTCGAGCGCTCTGTTGGTACCGACTTCTTGTCTTGGGCCAACTGG
Source organism: Pseudogymnoascus sp. BL308 (assembly GCA_001630595.1). Taxonomy (NCBI): domain Eukaryota; kingdom Fungi; phylum Ascomycota; class Leotiomycetes; order Thelebolales; family Thelebolaceae; genus Pseudogymnoascus; species Pseudogymnoascus sp. BL308. The sequence goes on along the minus strand of LMYD01000432.1, from coordinate 79,728 downwards.
CGCAGACGAAGATCATACTCTTTATCGAATTTAACCTTGTCCGTACCATTCAGTAGCGCTGCCCTATCCGGGTTCATGCCAGCGACCTCGGCCGGCCCTGGTACAGGTGGACGTCGGACTCCTCGTAGCAAAGCCTGGATCTCGGCCATATCTTTGTCCAGCTCTTCTCGGATGTCTTCATCGTCATCCTTCCCCTGCTGGCGTTCATATTTGTGGAGTTTGGATTTGGCAATCAGTTCCTTCATAACCTCTTGCTTGGACTTTTTACGTTCCGGCAGGTCCTCGGCATCTTCGTCCTCTGAAGCGCCTGCATCCGAGCCCCTCCGCCTCTTCAACGTTTGGCGTTCTTCATCCGATGGGTGATCCTCGGCGTCAGACAACTCCAAGTCATCTTCTTCAAAGTCGTCTGCGAAATCGGGACCATCGAGAGACAGAGATTTCCCCATATGGGTAAGGCCAAGTCCATCTCCGTAATCATCATCTTCCAGATCAAACGCGGAGCTATTCTTGTGTCGGCTTTGGATTTCCTGCGTGAATCGCTCCAGCATCTTGTCCTCAGGAGCCATAGAAGGGTCGTTCTCTCCGAAACGGCGATCCATAATCCCTCCTACTTTATTACGGCGTTGCATCTCGACGAGAAGAGTTTTCCGACGGTTTTCTTCTCCCAATCCCTTCGTCACACCAGGTCTATTCTTAACACTCTTTGATCCTGATGCGCCGCCAACAGTCCTTGAGTTTGTAACCTCAAACTTAGGGCCCCTTGCGTTTGTTTTGATTTCGAAGGGATTGAATTGCTCGCGGATGCCAGCAAGAGCGGCGGTCCGGTTGACCCTCTTATCCTTATTCGTGCCATTTTGGGCATTTTTCTTCTTTTGGCTTTTTGATTGCTGAGGTCCCACAATACCCTGCTCTCGGAGAGAGGCCTTAAGCCTCTTGAGCTGTGAAGGAGGCATTGTTGTGGTGGATGTTGCTTTGCCAGACAGACACAGAATAAAAAAATGCTCAGAAATCTTTATCGGCGATTTTATCAACTTTAGCGCGTTGCAGGGGTAGCTCCAGCCTCGCGACCACGGAAGGAACAACGGCTCACTGTCAGCCTCGCGACAGCCAAAGGTGCAAATAATCAAATCCGCAACACATCAACTCGAATAACTAGAAACAAATCGCCAATAAGTTTATCAAGGAATTGTAGATTCGCTGCTTTTTTCACTTGCTGTGGCATTAAATTGCGCCGCCTGGCTATTCCAACTAAAAGAATGAACAACTCTTGAGCTTCATAACGAGCCCAGACTTTACGAACCTTTCGTTTCAACACCAAATTCCCTTAAAAGGAGCGCCCGTTGCATTTACTATCCTTGGTATAGAATGACACCCTCGAAACCTCCTGAGGCAGCTCCTCAAAGTGCTGATGACGATGAGGATGACTACATGTCTATGACCATTGAAGAGCCCACAGGCCCAAAAGTCAAAGAAACATACACGCAACGCCGCCACCGCCTGCAACGCGAAGCGGAAGCACGCGCATATACCAAACCCAAAGCTGAGCGTGAAGCTGATGAAGCTGCTGCCCGAGAAGATGCCCTTCAAAGGTCGCTATTGTCGAATCCAGCGACACAGAAATCCAAGGGTCTGGCCATGATGTCAAAAATGGGATTCACACCTGGGAAGGCCCTGGGCAAGGGGGACAACGCTGATGCGCGGACTGAGCCGGTGGGTATCAGTATCAAGGAAGATAGGGGAGGAATAGGCATGGACAACGAGAAGAAGCGCCGGTTTAGGGAGGAAGTCGAGAAGGAAGGGAAGAGAGTTAAGGCGGACGAAGGAGAGTACCGGGAGCGAGTTAGGCGCGAGCGCGAGGAGGGCCGACTAGAACATTTAATCGGAACTGCTATGAGGGTAGCAGAGCGGATGGCAAGTGAGAAAGAAGAGGAATTGAGCACAGGTGGGGATGACGAGGTTGCGTCGAAGAAGGGTGCTCGGAAGTCCAAACCGTTGAAAACTATCAACATCCTTTGGAGAGGCCTAGTTAGGAAAAGGGAGGAAGCAGAGAGGGATAGGAGGATGAGATATGACTTGCATCAGAGTTTATCCAGGCTTCCTACCTACGATGATGAGGATGAAGATACAGATGATAAGAAGGCACTGGGAAAGACTCCTATACAGTATGCCCTGGTCGAAGATCTGGAAGAAGAAGACCCTGAATTGGAGGAATTCAATGCCTTGGAGCCAGTAGAGAGGTTACAGAAGATTGTCAACTACTTGAGAGAAGAGTATAACTACTGCTTCTGGTGCAAATACACATATCCTGACAAGGACATGGAAGGATGTCCTGGGTTGACGGAGGAAGACCATGATTGATGAACAAGAGATACCATAGACACATCGAATACGCTATAATATTACATGTGCATAAGCAAAATTCAATGTCAACGTGATGTCTTATTCTAACGATTCTTAGAAGTCCTTTGGGTATGGTTGAGAATTAAGGTGGGTATCATTTGCTCAATATATATATACATATGTTCTATCGTACACATTAACATCTAGGGGGCCCAAGGCAAATTCTCGGGCACCCCCATCTCTTGGGCCGCAGATCGTGCCAGACAATCGACACCTCCTACTCCAGCTTCCATGTGCAAGTCCGAGGTTTCCGATGCCATCCTTACTTCTACCGTAGAGCGTAGCAAAAGGCACAGTAGTTTCAGCGACTCTTCTGACCTATCCTCCATGGTCATACCCTCCACATCAACGCCTTGGTCCTGAAGCTGCTTAGTCCTATCGTCCTTCAAGGTCTTGAGTACCTTCCCAACGTCACTAATTCTGCGCTGCGTATCTTTATTCAGGTTCAATCTGCGAGGCCTGTAGCCCGCAACATTCTTCACCCCGGCCTTTGCAATCTGTAGGACTATGCTTCGAACCGTCGCTTCATTCGGATACATTCCATACAGCCTCTGCATTGCCCTTAGTGCCACTGCTGTCCCGATTTGGTCGTCTGATAGTCCAAAACAGAGAATAATTTGGTCGTACATTTCCCTTGCCAACTTTTCGTTTTTCCAGGTCGATGATTTGGTCATCTCAGAAAACAAGAATCTTGGTGATGGGTAGCCAGCCTTCGACCGGTTGATTAACGGATCTACATGATCCTTCATGCTCTTCCACATAAGAGCAAACGTGTACTGGCTCGGTACTACATTCTCTTGCTCCACGAAGCGGACATAAAGGCTCCAGACCCATGGACGATGGTGCATGGCTGTACCAAGCTCCAGAAGGTTATTCAGGAATGCAGTGTTAGGCTTGATCTCTGCCGCCTTGATCGCGCCAAGAAGCTCCTGGACGCGGTCTTTTTGACCGAGTTGCTGGTAGTGCTGAATAAGAACAGAAAAGGTTTCCTGTGACGCTTGGGCTGAGACTGCAATGGATGAAGGACGAATGAAATCATTCTTCGTAATCGCGTCGAACCTGGCTCGTACCGGGCCTTCCAAGTTAGATGTATAACGGTATGACCTTTCGCGAACAAATTCTAGTCTTGCCGCGATCATTTTCCAAGCCAAGGCAGTACCTTTCTTTTGGTTCTCAGCGCTTCCAGTCCGGAACCAAGCACCAATAATCCCGTTCAAATAGGTTGCATCTGGCCTTATACTGCGCTGCGACATTAGCTCAACGACTTGAGATGCCCAATCGATTTCATCGTCCCCAACGAGTTTCTTTATCCAGCTGCCAAAGAAGAACTTGTTTCGAAACTTTGGCGGCAAGACCGTGAGAGGATTGCTTCGAGTCCAGCTCGTCTCTTCTGGGCTGAGCTGGAAAGATTCTAGGGGCCGTGTACCTTTCAAACCCACAAACCGCGGATATAGAACTAGAGAATCATAGTTCTTACCCACAGGGTCATCCGTTAACATCATGTCTCTAAACACAGCCAATGCCAGATCAGTTCGATTTGAAGATAAGAAAATACCCGCTACGGCATCGTAATCTTGCATCTCCATGCTGCTTCCCATCCAAAATTTTAGCCGGACATACAATGCCCAGGCCATTTGAATAGCAGAATTGTCAGGATATTCGGACCATGTTCGGATCAGAGGGATAAGAGCTCTGCTTTCTTTCACGGCCTTCAGATCGTTCAACAGGACATCTGCTGCTTCTTGCGCTCGAGCTGGTTGCTTGGATTTCGCTAGCATCACAACACCTAAAGCCCAGTATTGGATAGCTGTCGACTCGACAAGTGTTACTGATGGCCGAGCCGATTCCCATCTTGCCAGTGCATCCTTCTGATTTCCCTCGACAAACAATGCCTCAATATAAAGCAATATCTGCTCCGGTTTCAGAGGCCTGTTGGCAGCCTCCATGTCGTTGCCCAACTGTATGACATGTGCCATCCGATCTGGATTGTCCAAAGCCTCCACAGATAACTCTTTCCAAAGCAGTTTCCAGGTGCTCGTGGGAACCTCCCCCCACGCAGCACAAAGTGTCTTTCTGCTGAGTGAATACCACCTCCATAATTCTTTGCGATTTTTGAAGGGCGCCGCAGAGGATTTTTCGAGGGCCTCGTTCAGACGGGATATATAGGCCTGGCCTTCTCTTGGGAACGAGTGCCGCGATATTGAAACATCGATCTCTGCAACTTCTATGGGTTCGATGGCTGTGGCTTGGCGCTTCTGCTTGCCCCGGCCTGGTTTAGCAATCCGTGTGCTAGCACTGTCGATGGTTGTTGAACTATCGATGGGCGGTGCTTTTAACTCTTCTCTCAGGTCTTTTCCGAGTGCTCGACGCAGAGAATCGACAAATTTCAGCTTCTCTTCCAGCGTTCCCTCGTGGGAACCCTCTACGCTCTCCGATAGCCTGGCGAGCTCATCCTCATGGTCTTTTTGCTTCAACTCTAGCCCCTCAAGTATATTCTCGTCTTCTCGAGTGTCAAGTGGCGCAACTCGTCCATGTTCGTCCTGCTCGAATTGGCGAAAACTAACGGTCTCTTTGTTTAACCTGGGCTCAGGCCTAGGGGTAATTGGTGACTTCTGGGCTTTGTTGCGTTTCGATGAGATAGTTCGGACAGATGAGGGAAAGTACCGTGGCTGCTGTAGTTTTGTTATACACGACTGGCAAACATATCCCCTGCCTAATGCAGAAATAGGCGGTCTTAATGGTGGCATAAGTCGTGCTGTTTGTGTTTTGTCGTCGCAAAATCTAAACGGGGTTCATCTATAATTATTTTAGGAGCACTGGCCACTGGCCGCTGGAACGCGACTCAGCATTTATCTTAGCGGAACACGCGCGCGATTCCCGTGATCCATGGACAACGACACATGAAATGTCAGTAGACGCCAACCAAGCCGCTCTTGATAGCACTGAGCATCAGGTATATATATAATGTTGCCTCTGTCGAATAAATCTAACGTTGCAAATAGACAGTGTATGTGTTTGGACCTTCCAATGGCGCCAGCCATGAGCAGCCACGGCCATCAAAGAGGCGTAAGGTCGCTAAGAAGCCCAAAGACAGTGAGAAAGGGGGCCCCAAAGCCTACTTTCCAACTCTTCTAAATAATGCCGAGAGCTCTGAATGTGTCTTATTGCGGCAAAAGCTTTATGAAGATTCATGGGCTGCCATTGAGTCGCAGATATTGGTTAGCCCGCCCATTCCACTAACAAAGCCACCTATTTACCATCTGTAGTCAATATTGGGTGAAGCAAATGAAAAGACTCTGTCGGAAGTCACCAGTTTTCTAAATCTATCTGCAACTGCGAAGTAAGAAGATCCTTCATTGTCACGATGAGGCCGCTAACATTCGCGAAGAAACACCGAGGGTATCCCAACTGGTTTAATCACCACTGGGCAAAATACGGCTTCCCAAGAACTTTTGTTTAGCCAGCTCTCAGAGCGTGTTCACAGTGAAACCGGTGCTCTCATTGTTACGATTCGACCCGGGGATGCGAGTAACCTCAAAGCTGCTCTCAAGAAGCTAATCCGTGATGCGACAAATACTGACCACGACGAGGAAGATGAGCGATCGGCATCTTCAGTCCCAGGTGTATGTTCATATCTATTTTATCCGGTACAGAAGCTAACAGTCACTAGGGCCATAAATTTCTTAATTATGACCTGCAATTACTTCAGAATCACTTGAAATCATCCAAGCATAAACAAGTTGTGGTTGCTTTTCAGGACAGCGAATCATTTGATAGTACCCTTTTAACAGAGCTGATTGAACTGTTCCAGTATGTTTTATTTCTTCTACTTATTTAATGGACGTCTAACTATTATAGGTCATGGTTGGATCGAATACCCTTTGTCTTACTGTTTGGAATAGCAACGTCCGTCGAGCTGTTCCATGAAAGACTCCCTCGCTCAGCGACATTATGCATGCAAGGCGTCCAATTCGATGTTGAGCAGACGTCTAAAACCCTTGTAACAATATTTCAGAAGGTTATTGCAAGTCCTGATATACGTCTACGTCTTGGAGGGGGCTTCATAGCTGCCCTCCTGGAACGCCAACACGATCAAGTGTACAGCTTGCAAACATTTATAGCTGCTTTAAAGGTATGCATCTTGTGTTACCGATATATTGATTGCCATAGGCTAACCGGAAACCGTAGTATGCATACATGTGCCATTTCTATGCCAACCCCTTGAGCATACTTTTGGGCAATTCTAATGATCTCGAGTCCACTGTGGTGCCGCTGCTTCAACCAGAGCACGCAGAGGCAATACGCATGCTTCCATCGTTTAAAGCGATGGTAGAGCATCGCATCGAGGAGGGCGACATAAGTGGCTTGAAGGATTTAATTAATTTGGACGAAGAATTGTTTCAACTGACGGTCAAAACTCTCCAAGAAAAAGATCTCATGATGTTTACCAATCTGAGGCGGCTCGCGGCTCTCCACGCAGTACTATCGATCAGCACAAGCACCCCAACTGATCCAACGGAACTGTATGTCAAGTTCTTTGCAGACAAATTCAGTGAATCAGACTTTATTCAGGACGCAATCAATTCCTGTAAACGATATGTTCCAGCAGAAGTTATTACACTGGTTGGCATTATAGGAAAGATCCTTGCGAGGAGTAGCGACATAGGCGAGACCGAAAGTTATTCGGCCTCTGAGGATGAGTTTCTGGAGGCGCTATCTGCTCTTGAGGATAAAACAGCTGCATTGATAAAAGAAGCCGAAGAATCCGGAAAACCTCTCCATAGCAGATATACCATGCAAAGCCAGACTCTCCGGACAACCGTTGTAGCCCAAAAAGTACAGCTCAGCAAACGAGACTCTGTTCTTTCCAAGGAGGAGGCCGCATTCACCTCGGTCATCGACAACCTCGCGAAAACCCTGGAGCAGTATTTCAAATTCGAATCCCCACAAGACCTGTTCCTCAACGAAATCTGGATTTACGACTCAAAATCCCCATATCGTGAAGTCTTCACGCCGCGGCCACGGCACGCAATCGAGCGTGCGCTGTCAGTTCCCCATGACTACCTGGGCTGCACGTGCTGCAAGGCCGCAACTGAAGGCCTGTCTTCTTCGCAGCCGGCAACCGCTATATTATACCAGCTTTACTTGGAAACTGGGGGGCTCATCAACGTCTTTGATTTATGGTCAGCATTCCACACCATCGCAGGAGCCGATGATGGCGAGGAGCGAGACGAGAGGGGCTGCTTAATGCTGTTTTACAAGGCGCTGGCAGATCTGAGGCTGCTTGGAATGGTGAAGAATAGCAAGAAGAAGACGGATCATTTGGCGAAATTGTCTTGGAAGGGGCTCTGACATCTATTTGTTTAATGAACCATTTCCTAACCTCCTGTGGTATTGTATTGTGCAACCCAAGAATAGATCAACTAAAAAACTCCCGATTTGCTTCCAAATATGTACAAGATGCCGAGCACACTCCTCGTGAATCTATTTAGTAGACTCTGTCTCCGTTGGCACCGTGTTATCCTGGCTGGTGTCTGGCCTCTGGTCAGCACTATCATTGCTTTGTCCCTTCTCTAACCGGCGTCGTTTATATGCGTCGCCATCCCATCCGTGTTCCAATCCAACTATTTTGCCAGAAATTAAGCCCTTGACCGTGAGGGCCATGTTCACAATCCAAATCATGACAAGAGTGGTTGTGAGCGCAGTCGACCATATGGAGAACGCTGGCGAGTCCAACAGTTTGCCCAGTTGAATGCATGCATTTGTGTAAACACCCTATAACCAATAAGTCAGTAACAGGCTGATGTTAGGGGCGATATCTATGCCTATTAGAAGCTGACTTACCCAGGGAAACACGAGAGACCAAGCTCCCAACCCAAAATTCAATCCCCGCCACTCCCCACGTTTGTCAAACCCCGAGTGCAGGACGCTTATGATGGCGAAAACCCACCAAAACGTCCCTTGGCCCCAGGCAAGCAAGCCCGCAAACATGCTCGCGAAGCCGACTGGGCCAGCCGCGTTCACGGTGAGGAATACGCCCCGTCCATACTTGGCAAAGCTTCCCCTCGTCACAACATCACCTAGGATCTGTAACGCAAAGCTGCCTTGGCCCCAAGGTCCACAGAGGATCATATCTTGGTACAAGGTTGTCCCAGCTGGGGAGGATTGGTTGAAAAGACGAGCCATGAAGATTGTAGCAACGGCAAATGCAATGGGCAGAGCCATCCCAATGAGCAGGTAGGATACAATAATGACAGGGATCTGGTGTCCTTCGTCTAGTTCGCCATATCGGCAAACTACGCCCCCTCCTGCTGCAGCCGTGAGAGCTGCAATCATTGGAAGGTTTGCGACTGGGGATATCCCTCGAATCCCAAGAGCTTCATACTTCATGAAGACATACGTGATCCCAATGCACGCAACAATAGCCATGGCTGCGTTGATCCACCAGAGCACAAGCGTCGCTGTACCCCAGCCGCGCCCCCAGGCGTTAACTAGGCTGAGATCCATCATCTGGATAATGCTGGTAAAGGTGATAGAAATGCTGGCAAGACATGCTGTCTCTCCTATTTCAGTCCTGAGGGTCTTGGCGACCACTTTTGGAAATACGACGATTTTGAGGGCGAATATGGCGAGTAGCAACGTCAGGAAAATGATGGTAAGGAGCCAGAATACGTAAGAAATTATATTCAGCCCCGTAAATTGGTATTTCAGCTGATGTAAAATGACAGCGATTATACCGGTCCCTTGCGCCACGAGAAACCACTATAGTAGGTTTCAGTCAGTATTTATCGCAAATATTCACAACAAGCCCCCTTTCGAGATACTGAAATGGTTTCGAAGGACAGCCTCTTATCCATGCCATAGAAAAAAACTGCAATAAAGCCTTACTTGTGTTTTGAAATTCCGAAGGGCGACTGTGACAGGTGTTTCCTGCTTGGTCGTGGTCGGAAGTGTTGCCATGGTCCGCGGAAATACCGTATCCCAACTTAGCCCTTACTTTTTGCCAGGCGCGGCAAAAACCATCAACGTGTTGGCTTACAGATGGTTTCCAAAGACATCTGAGATCAAATCAATAGCGGCAAGATGATCCTATTCCGAAGTTCAATGAAATATAACTGCCATAACCATAAAAGACATGTTGCAATGTTGATCAGAGCTAGTTGTTGACAAAAGCTATCACGGCATGACGTATCCCTGTAGCACCAAAACGGATCTAGTTATTTTAACCACAAGCACATTTTATGTACAACTGTTCGTCTCGGACACTCCGAGGAGTTTACACATAACGCAAGGGGGCGGAAAAATTCTTGCTACAAAGAAAAATACTAGTTATACACCGAAATACGAAAGAACCCAAGGACTGCGAGTTTTCGAAACTCTGGTTAACGCTCACCAGAAGCGAATATTACGTGCTCAAGAGCACTCCAAAGATCTAGAAACCATCGTATTCTTCATATATGCTAGCCATCTCACATCTAGACTCAAGCTGCAGATCATATACTCATGAAGTGCAGTGATCAACGCCAAGGTAATGCAATCGTATTCATTTACGCTCCGCTCGAAGCCCCCAAAGCCCCCATTTGTACCCCGTCTTCAACCCAAAACCGGGGTGTCCCAACACAGCCGCCTCATAATCGTCCGTAAAACTCCATGAGAAGTAAGGGGTATCAAGCTAGAACTCTGTCAGCATATACACACATAGTTTGCGCATCCGCACACACACATCACTTCAGGCTAACGCCACCAATGCGTTTCGCCAGCCTCTCCTCGCTATCATTTCCAAATGGCGAGGGACGCTTTTGGGGACGCTCACCAGTAGATTGAAGAATAGCTAGCAATGTAGCCCATCCATCCGTACTAAGCAGCTGATACCCATCAGCAAGGTCGTGTTGGGTTGCAACACGGCATAACAGCGCTTCCTCATCCTGAACGATGTTAGTAATATTCTCGGCAACACATCCAATGAATTCAAAGCCCTTACTTTGTTTAAAATGGCCATGTTTCGCAAGAAACACAGGAGATGGAAGTCAGAGACAGCCTCAATGCCCGTATCGGATCTCTTAAGTTGTCCGTCCGGCCGAAGGCCAATAGCTTGGCTAACAGACTTGTATTCCTGTGATTGTCCAATCGCCTCTCGGTTCTCAACAGGGAAACCAGGGGGCGGTGCGGTGAATGCCGGTTTGGGCTCTTGCGGGAAGCCATGGGTCAACGTAACAAGGAGATATTCGACTGGGAAGGACGGCTTGGCATTTTCCTGGACTGCGGCTCCATACTCGTTGATTTTGCGGAAGAAGACTTCGGGGATGTAGCGCGTACGACTAACGGAGGAGTCGTCTTCTTCCTCGGCCTGGACGATCATAACCCCAGGGTCGGCTGAAGGCTCAACAATATCAGCTCTTATCATCTCGACTGCCGAGTTCGATGCTTGGTATGCTGAAATCGAAATTTGGCCTTGTTCGTCACCAGTCACAACACATGTAACAAAGTTCGACCCAAAACGGCCAGTGTCGCTCCATTTCGTCGGTTTGGGGTGCTGCGCTTGTAACCGTGATATGAATGCAATTTCGAGGGAAGAGAGGAAATAAGAGTCGATATGCCTCTTACATATGACGGAGCCATCGCCTGCTCCGGCATCCAGTAGGTCAGTCCAGATGACACCGACCTTCTGCAGGCCGCAGAGACGCGCAACGTCGTCTACCTCCTTCTCATTGTGCCACTCATTCAGCGTAATACCGTCGATCTCGTCATGCTGCGGCGGTTCGTATATCGCCTCTACGACAGCCTTGATTCCCAGCGGTACTACTGTATACTCCTCGTAGCGGCCATACATGTATCCTAATCGCTGACCACCAGATTGACGCCAATAGTCCAATAGCTTCTCAATCAGTGTTGCCGATGCAAATTCGACGTGGTCTACCATGCGGAACGACTGTGGTTGCAAAGTAATGGCGCTCGGCTGGCATTTGGTGCAGATCCCTTCTGGCCATTGGGGGTGTCCCGATGGACAATCTGGCTTTACTCGATAGTATGGCTCGGTAAGAGGTGGCATGAAAGAGGCGCCTAGCTCTGGTTTGTTCGTCGCAGAGTTGATTTTTCGGAGGTGTGAATGGAAGGAAAGGTTCTTGATCTTCTTCTCCGCCAGGTAATCAGCGTTGAATGGGTCTAAAGGCATGCAATAATCGCACATCCCTTTCGGGCCGTGCCTGCACATCTTCTGGTCTCGTTTCCGGGGAATCTTTCCACTTTGCTTGTCGAGTCTATCATCAAGTGCTGATTGCCGAACCACTTCCCATGGGTTCTTAATCTTCTGCGACGGCGATGTGACTGGGAGTGGATCTATTGGGAGATCTTCTGTTGGTAGGATCGGGTTGCCATTTAGTCGATTTGTAGATGACATGGGATGTGAAGGTATGGAAATCGCAGCACTTCCGTTTGCAGCGCCATTCGTGGCATCGTCTTGCGACTTGTATGCTATGAAAATAAGGTCGCCATGCCTGGTGAGCGGGAAATTAGTAGGTAGATCTTGTTCATGAGGTTGGAGTCTTACTTCAAGCCTATTTGCGATACCTTGAATTTCCCTATATCCTTGATGGACTTCTTGTCGCCGCCGGCGGGCTGGTTCGATAGCGTCAAGGTGGTGATGTCGGTGTTTGGTGGCAAGACTTCTGACAGCTGGCTGAAGTCAGCAATACTCATCAAGACAGAATCAAGCTGGAGTGCACACCTTTGAACCTAGTTGGGCGAATGTTGTGCTTGGCTCAACTTCCAGTCGTACTGTGCCATCCGGGCCTCGAAATCGGAGCAGCATGATGTTTTGCGTCTGTAGCTTTCAGTCTCGTACTGGTTTGTCTTTGTGAGTAAAGCAGTATTAAAGAAAAGCCAAAGCCAGTGGAATAAACTGGACAAAGTCAAATGCTGTGGCAAACTGTGGTGTCCTATAGCATGAATATTTGGACTTTGAGTCAGGTAGAAGGTGCTGGGAGCTAGAGCTCCGTAATCACTTGCATCACTGAATTTCCCCACCATGGTCCGGCCGGATTAACTTTTAACTTTAGGCTCCGTGGTGGCAGTGACCGGAGTTATGACAGCTAGGCTATTTTAGGATTTCGAGAATAAGTGTCCTGAACTCACCTTCAATTTGTCGAAAGCGCGACCACTCTGGCAACATCCATTCGACAAGTATTCCGAACAGCTCATATCGGATCCGCGATACCTTTATGTTGTTTATTCTTCAGTCATCTGAGTAACCTACACGATGATTTCACTATCGCAAATATTTGACATTGACTGGATCGGACTCTCTGTCCCTTTCGCATATATCATTGTCCTCGCTGGTTCTCTTATGACCTTCTCCTCCATATACCGAAAGCGCAAAGCTGGTAAGACCCGTTGCCTATTGAGTTATATTGTGTCGCGATAGCTAAACATTCTGCAGTTCAATCCGCGACACTCGCACCATGGTTTCCCTCCCACCTCCAGCGAAATATATATCTGTCCTTGTTACACATGGAACCAGAGGACGGAAATGAGAAAGCTCCAAAGGTACCCGACAGTGTACTACGCGCAGCGCTTTTACGCAGAGCGGTGGAAGATATCCGTAGGATTATTCAAGTACGAACTGCGAAACAAGCATGTAGCACCCTTTTACAACGTGGAAGTGTCGGAGACGACCTGTGGCAACGCTTCTTGAGAGCTGAGAAGGAGATGGAGGATGAGCTCAGAGATGTGGTTATGGAGGTAAGGCTGTTTCGCCCCTGTGCATGTATGTTGTACTAATATCGATACCAGGCAAATGCGCTCGCACCAAACTGGGGATTAACGATCTTTCAATCGGCGAATGAAATTCTTGCCAACACCGTTTTCCGTGAGAAACTCGACGATATCCAGGCACAAACTACGGCCGAGAAGGAGTGGTGGGAGAAGCGACGTGCCTCTATCGAAGCGGGCTTCATGAAAGAACTTGATGCCGCCCCTTCCACGGAAGCTAAAACCACCACTTCCGGTATCAAAACCACGAGCGACGAGGACTCCGTTGTTGTCGAGACGGCAGCATCAAAGAAGAAGAAGGCCAACAAATGAAGAGCGGGCTGAGCAGTAAATAGCACTGTATGTGTATGTTATGGGCATTGTAAGGCGTTTTCCAGGGTGGATCGGCCTTATCTGGGTTGGTAGTTGGGAGTACCAGGCAATACCTGGCTTTATGAATTTCTAGAAGTATTTTCTTTAACTTCACAAGACCGATATCTAATTTTGGTACATATGACAAAGGAGTTGTCTGACTCGATTCGGACCATGAGACAAGCCTTCTGAACCCTTAAGACAAAGAGTCACTGACAGCAATGTGCCTCATGTATAATACAAGTAGGTTTCAAACCGCCCTTCGAGTGCCATCTAGCATTCATGGCCGTTCTCTTTAGCATCTTGTTATTCCTACTATTTCATTTGTCTTCTCGTCCCATCGAATATTGCTGCTGGCAGCTCAAAACTCTCACTTGAACCCACATCCACAATCATTCACAGAAAAAAAAAACCATTCACCGCCACAGCTCCGTGGTAAGCCGGCAGTGAATCACTCTGTTCGCCGTCGAAGAATCACCAGAAGCGACCTCCAGTCATTAAATATCACGCCAGAGTCCAACACCTCAACCACTCTGTCAACCCAAACCCCAGTCTACCTTGCCAGCCTGCATCAAAGACAACGAAGAAATCCACGATGCTTACCCGCATTTCAAACAACCCAGCTCTCTCCTCCAAGATCGCAGAGATGCGCCTCCGCCTGTCGCCGCTCGTGCGGATCACCACTGGCACTGTTCATCCTGCCTTCCCTCCAACAGTCCTACACTACTGGCTCCTCCTGGAGTCGGATCTCGACGACCTGGCCCACTTCTACCACCAGCGCACACCTTCTGTCTGGACAACTCAGTATCCTCAGATCATGGGATGGAGGGGCAATTTGACGTTGGAGGAGAAACGGAGGAAGTGGGGGAAATTCATCGGTTTGCGAGGATGTGCGACGCCACAGGACCCCAAAACGGCGGATGAGATGTGGGAGCAGGCAAGGCGGGACAGGTTAGCGGGGGAGGATGAGATGATGAAGAGCAAGAGGCACTGGTATTGAGGGCATCGCTGGGTGGTGTCCGTGGTTGTTATACACTTGCGTCTCTGTGTGCCTGGTTGAATTTGGGAAGCCTTCACTGCCTTTGCGATTAATTTATATAAATAGCAACTCAAATTCAATCAAAGATTAATATCATCATGAGATGTGGACAATAAAATGCCCCTTGAACCACCGCTGTTATAATTAATTGGCCAAATTGTGATAAGTCACGTGGCAGGGTAAAGTTGCCCACCAAACCCCGCGTCATCTTGCCGTTGCAGATATATAATTTGAGAGCGACTTGACTCACCTTCAAAAGCCAACTGCGCTCAAATCTCCCCACCCTTCTCCCCAGAACAGCCAGGCCGGACAATATGGCGGGCGTTCAAGATAATGCGGAGGGAGACCTCACCTCTCTGGTGCTACAGGCGCTCGATAAGCAGGACAACATCCTCTCCAGCGAGGCATTCCCGTCACAAAAGTCGACAGATGTTAAGAGCGCTTTGGACAGGCTAGCTTCGAGGTCTATGGTCACCTACCAGACGATCGATAAGGAAGAGGCGGTTTTGGAGCCAGAGGGAGAGGATATTATCGCCAATGGCAGCCACGAGGCCCGTGTTTTTGAGGCTCTGAAGCAAGCAATGGAGGGCTTGACTATCAAAGAATTAGAAGAGGCGGTGGGAGACAAGAATACTGTCAAGATCGGGCAGATGAGAGCTTTCAAGTCGAAATGGATCGCAAAAGGAAAGGAGGGGCGTTTTGTCGCATCTGTAAGTATGCCCTTCTCATGGCGGGGTAATCATCCACTTACACATTTTATAGACAGACTCAGTTCAAGACGAGACCAAGTCGCAATTACAAGGCATTCAATTGACACGTACACACGGCGACGCAAAAATCCTGGCAGACCTGAAGAAGCGCAAGCTCGTCAAGATCCAAAAGGTTACCAGCTTCAAGATTAGCAAGGGCCCCAAGTTCGCGCTCGAAATAGTCAAGGAGGAGACGGATTTGACCGGAGACATGCTCGCATCTGGCGCATGGAAAACTGCTGCTTTCAAACCATACAACTTCAAGGCCTTGGGCGCGGATCAACATGCCGGTGCTCTACACCCCCTCAACAAGGTGCGCACCGAGTTCAGGCAGATCTTCTTCGAAATGGGCTTCGAGGAGATGCCAACGGACAAGTTCGTGGAGACTGGCTTCTGGAACTTCGATGCGCTTTTCGTGCCACAGCAACATCCGGCTCGCGATCTCCAGGATACCTTCTACATCTCAGACCCGAAGTTGGCCGACAAGCCCCGCGCGGACTCGGAGGACGACAAGGCTGATTACGAGAAATACTGGAATAACGTCCATGAAGTTCACGAGAAGGGGAAGTACGGCTCGATAGGTTACAGGTACCCATGGTCCGCGGACGAGACTCTGAAGCTGGTTCTCCGCACGCACACAACGTCTATTTCGACGCACATGCTCTACAAGCTTGCGCAAACGAAGGGACCAGATGGAAGACCCCCACCAGCACGTTACTTCTCTATCGATCGTGTTTTCCGTAACGAGACCGTCGACGCGACGCATTTGGCGGAGTTCCACCAGGTCGAGGGTGTTATTGCCGATTACGATCTTACCCTCGGAGGCCTAATGGAGTTTATGACCATCTTTTTCAACAAGATGGGCATCACTGACCTTCGATTCAAGCCGGCATACAACCCCTATACCGAGCCGAGTTTGGAGATCTTCAGCTTCCACAAGGGCCTTAACAAGCTCGTGGAGATTGGCAACAGTGGAATGTTCAGGCCGGAGATGTTGGAGTCCATGGGTCTTCCTAAGGACATGAGGGTTTACGGGTGGGGTCTGAGTTTGGAGAGGCCAACTATGATTCGTACAAAGTGTTCGAATATCCGTGAGTTGTTGGGACACAAGGTGGATCTCGGCTTCATTCAGAGGAGTGAGGCCGTGAGGTTGTCAAAGTAATCGAGAAAACGAGTTGATGTGTTTAACGAATCTTTGGCTGTTGGAAGGGGTGAAATGAATACCATCACGATCACGATGAGCTCTTTTGTGGATGTGAACATGAGACTTTTGTTGTGAAATGATAGACCACTGGCCGTCTATTACTATGGGTCGAGCGAATACATGGATATGTCATGTTGAATGTGTCGTTGGATCTCGATTAGGTTAAGATGAGGCAGACCCCTGTGAGAGTCTTCCCCGAGAATTTACAGGAACAGCTCCACTTGAGCCTAAATCTTCATACCCCCCGACCTTGGGCCATTGAGTAACCCGCACTGTTATGAGCCAATGAAAGACAGGGGAAAATTGGCAGGCTTCAATTTTTTAAGCCAGGTGCAGGAACTAAAAAAATAGTAGAGTAAAACAGAGGAGGGGTTTAATGTTTTCGCGGGATGCCGATTGCGGAGAACGGAATTGTGAATTTTGATAATTATTTCTCTAGACCGACCCGAGTACTCACACCGAGTAAAAACCCACAATCCAAACCCTTCCCTTTCTTCTTACCGCCCCTTCAAAAAAAAACGTCCAATTGACTCACAGGGTCCCCCGAGATAAGGGTGCTATCAAAACTACGGATAGGGACCTGCCCGAAAACAGTTACTGTGTAGCATACAAAAAACCGGAAGCTAGTGCGATAGCGAGTACCTGTGAGTCCTAGCGATAAATATTTTGGCGAGTCGTCAAAGTGTCACAAATCCCCCAACCAGAACACACTCCTCAACAACGGCCACTCCAGTCACTGATTTTCTGGGAAACAGGCGCGACGACTCGCCCAGCTACAGAAACTTCCAGATTCCGTTTCTCAATTAATTTTTGGGAGATCGCGCCCGGCGCAATGGCTCTGTCCGGCCGCCTCACCGGTCGAACATCCGCGCTCCTCCGCCAATGTCGAGCCTCAGCGTCTGCCCCGCGGGCTTTCAGCACCCGGACTTCGACTAGGAGTCTGTTGGTGAAGGCTCAGAGGCCCGTGGAGAAGAGCGTACAGTACCAGATCCGCCTGTTCTCGAGCTCAATTCGCAGGGCCGAGGAGCAGCCAGTACCGGCGGCGACTTCGAACCAGTTCATGGAGGATGGCGCCTTGAAGAAGGCCGCGAACCCGATTGATCTGAAGAAGGTCTTGGTTATTGGATCCGGTGGTTTGAGCATTGGACAGGCTGGAGAGTTCGATTACTCAGGTACGTCGCGTTGAAGTCGAGAGGCGGTGACTCAGAAATTTGAGAATTGGGGGTATTATGCGGGACGATATTTCGAGTCTCAAAAGATATCTAGTGGGGATAACAAGCTGACCTGTCTCGCGACTATTAGGTTCGCAAGCACTGAAGGCTTTGAAAGAAGCTGGTGTCGCCTCCGTTCTCATCAACCCGAACATTGCTACAATTCAGACTGCCCACGTGCTCACCGACGAGGTGTACTATCTACCTGTTACCCCCGAATACGTCGAATATGTTATCCAGCGCGAGAAGCCAGACGGAATCTTCCTTACTTTCGGTGGCCAGACCGCCCTGAACTTGGGTGTCCAGATGGAGCGCATGGGACTCTTCAAGAAGTATGGAGTCAAGGTCTTGGGAACGCCAATTAAGACCCTCGAGACCAGTGAGGACAGAGAACTCTTCACCCAGGCTCTCGGAGAGATCAACATCCCCGTCGCCCAGTCGGTTGCTGTCGGCACCATTGAGGAGGCATTGGAGGCTGCCAAGGTTATTGGATACCCCATCATCGTCCGCGCTGCCTACGCGCTGGGTGGTCTTGGATCTGGATTCGCGCACAACGAGGAGGAGCTCCGCAACATGTCTGCTAGGTCTCTCACTCTGTCCCCTCAAATCTTGGTCGAGAAGTCCCTGAAGGGATGGAAGGAGGTCGAGTACGAGGTTGTTCGCGATGCCGCCAACAACTGCATCACTGTCTGCAACATGGAGAACTTCGATCCCCTTGGTATTCACACTGGTGACTCCATTGTCGTTGCGCCTTCCCAGACCCTGAGCGACGAGGAGTACCACATGCTCCGTTCCGCTGCCATCAAGATTGTTCGCCATCTCGGTGTCGTCGGTGAGTGTAACGTCCAGTACGCTCTGCAGCCAGACGGACTCGACTACAGAGTCATCGAGGTTAACGCCCGTCTCTCTCGTTCGTCTGCCCTTGCCTCCAAGGCTACCGGTTACCCTCTCGCATACACTGCTGCCAAGATTGGTCTCGGCCACACTCTCCCAGAGCTACCCAACGCAGTCACAAAGACTACCAGCGCCAACTTCGAGCCTTCTTTGGATTACGTCGTCACCAAGATCCCCCGTTGGGATCTGGCCAAGTTCCAGCACGTCAAGCGTGACATCGGCTCTGCGATGAAGTCTGTCGGCGAGGTCATGGCTATTGGCCGAACCTTTGAGGAGTCCATCCAGAAGGCTATCCGCCAGGTTGACCCCCGCTTCGTCGGTTTCCAGGGAGACAAGTTTGACGATCTCGACTACGAGCTCCAGAACCCAACTGACCGCCGTTGGTTGGCCGTCGGCCAGGCCATGCTCCACGAGGGCTACACTGTCGACCGTCTCCACGACCTGACCAAGATTGACAAGTGGTTCTTGTACAAGCTCCAGAACATTGTCGACTGCACCCACGAGATGGAGGACATTGGAAGCCTCTTTGGCCTCAAGAAGGATCTCCTCATGAAGGCCAAGAAGATGGGTTTCTCCGATAGGCAGATCGCCAACGCCGTTGGCAGCACCGAGGACGAAGTTCGCGCTCGCCGCAAGAACTTCGGCATCAAGCCATTCGTGAAGAAGATTGATACCCTTGCCGCCGAGTTCCCTGCTGATACCAACTACCTCTACACTACGTACAACGCCACTACCCACGATGTCACCTTTGACGACTACGGAACTCTCATTCTCGGAAGTGGAGTTTACAGAATTGGTTCATCCGTCGAGTTCGATTGGTGCGCTGTCAGCGCTACTCTTGCCCTCAAGGAGATGGGCAAGAAGACTGTCATGATCAACGTAAGTTACGATTTTTTATTCTATCCCCAACGCGATGTCCCAGCTTCCGGATGCTTGGAACCGTCTCTATCGGGCTGTGAGCTTGACAGAATGCCCCGGGCCCTGGATGCATGGAACCGTCTCTATCGAGCTGTAATCTCGATAGAGCGCTCCAGCTTCAACCCGAATCCTATAGGTCCTGGGCCTCTCAGAAGTCTGAAGAGGGTCCGTGCGTTGTCGTTAGTGAGTACAGCGACTGTGCACGTGATCACGACAGGCAGTCACTCAGGGGCTTCATCCAACAGCCCAGTTACTCAGAAATGGAACCAGCGAGAGAGACTCCATTATCTGTGATTACTGGGATAAGTTCTGAGCTGTGTATCATCGCTCTTGGATTTTTTGGCCGGCACTAGCGCGGTTGGGCGCCACTTTTGGATTTTTTGGATTTTGGCCTCGATTTTTCAACCCATTCCCTCCCCGACATCACTATATTGATATACAATTGCTAATTAATGGAAAAGTACAATCCGGAGACTTACAGCACCGATTTTGACACCGCCGATAAGCTCTATTTCGAAGAATTGAGCTATGAGCGTGTGATGGACATTTACGAGCTCGAGGGCGCTACCGGCGTCGTTGTGTCCGTGGGTGGCCAGCTACCCCAGAACATCGCTCTCCGCCTCCAGGAGTCTGGCAAGGCCAACATTCTCGGAACTGATCCCAAGGATATTGACAAGGCTGAGGATCGTCAAAAGTTCTCTGAGATTCTTGACAGCATTGGTGTCGACCAGCCCGCGTGGAAGGAGCTTACCTCGGTTGCTGATGCCGAGGCCTTCGCCGACGAGGTCTCATACCCCGTTCTTGTCCGCCCTAGTTACGTCCTTTCCGGTGCTGCCATGACCGTCATCCGCAGCAAGGATGAGCTCAAGGACAAGCTTGAGGCCGCCTCCAACGTTTCCCCCGATCACCCAGTCGTCATCACCAAGTTCATTGAGGGCGCCGAGGAGATTGATGTTGACGCCGTTGCATCCGACGGCAAGCTTATTGTCCACGCCGTCTCTGAGCACGTTGAGCAAGCTGGTGTCCACTCTGGTGATGCCACTCTTGTCCTCCCCCCCGCAAACATCGATCAAGTCACCATGGACCGCGTCAAGGAGATTGCTGTCAAGGTTGCCAAGGCCTGGTCCATCACCGGTCCCTTTAACATGCAGATCATCAAGGCTCTTGACCCAGAGGGTGGCGAGCCCCACCTCAAGGTCATCGAGTGCAACCTCCGCGCTTCCCGTTCGTTCCCATTCGTCTCCAAGGTTCTCGGTGTCAACTTCATTGATGTTGCCACCAAGGCCCTTGTCGGCCGTGATGTCCCAGAGCCACAGGATCTGATGGCTGTCAAGCGCGACTACCTTGCCACCAAGGTTCCTCAATTCTCCTGGACCCGTCTTGCCGGCGCCGACCCCTTCTTGGGCGTCGAGATGTCGTCTACCGGTGAAATCGCCTGCTTCGGTAAGGACCTCGTCGAGGCCTACTGGGCTTCCCTGCAATCTACCATGAACTTCCGCATGCCAGAGCCAGGAGAGGGTCTCCTCTTTGGTGGTGACATCACCAAGGACAAGAACGCGCTCGTTTCCATCGTCGACTACCTGTCTCCTCTCGGCTACAAGCTGTTCGCCGCCGAAGAGCAGGTCAAGTCCTACATTGAGAAGCACGCCAAGAACGACGTCTCCGTCGAGGTCATTGAGTTCCCCGTCGAGGACAAGCGCGAGCTGCGCAAGGTGTTTGAGAAGTACGATATCCGTGGTGTCTTCAACCTGGCTTTGGCTAGGGGCAAGACGACACAGGATGTCGACTACGTCATGAGGAGGAACGCCGTCGACTTCGGCGTGCCGTTGTTCATGGAGCCAAAGGTAAGCCACTAATATCCATATTACATAGTTTCACTGCTAACACACATATTAGACTGCTGAGCTCTTCGCCCGCTGCATGAGCGAGAAGCTTCCTCGCAAGGAGGGCATCCCAGGAGAGGTGCGCAGGTGGTCTGACTTCATTGGTGGCAAGCCTCTGTAAATCAGTGGTTTCCATGTCGGAAAGTGCAGTGTTAAAGGTTGAAAGTCGTGGCGAAAATGTATAGTACTAAGCCAGAGAGTCGAGGATACCACGCGAGCCTTTCGTATGATGAGATGGGGCGACTTATCTCGGATATTTGGGTTGAAAATGAAGATGCGAAAATCTATGGGGATGGGAGAGGGGTGGAGGAGGTGGAGGGTATAGGGTTGGGAGTTTGGAAGGCTTAGTAGGCAATTGATGCATACAGTTTGATTTTTGATATTTTTTCACACTTCTGTGCATGTGCCATTTAACATTCGACTCATTGTTCTATCTACTTTGATGCTCTCTAGCTCAGATCTGTCCTTTCTGACGAAGCTATGTATCATCTCAACTCCAGTCCTTAGCCATTGGCAGCCAGTAGTGGCTCAGCACAGACTACTTCCCCCCACAATGAACTTCTGGTCCACCACGGACTAAAGCGCGACGCCGAGCTGACAGGGTCTTGGGGTTATGGGTTATTCTGTCAGACCATCCGGATTTAGTATTTTATTGGGATGTAGCCAATAATACTGGACACAATGGATGGCTCTCCTTCCTTCCAAAACTTTCTCTGACTGGAGGTATGGAAGTTGGTGTGGCTGGTCATTCCGGCATTGCAGGTATAGTATCCGTATGACACCCACTTGCATTTCCTTTTTACCTCATTCTCGAGGATAGTTTTAGCGTCTAATCCGAACACTTTGTTCCTGATCACGCCTAGAGAACGCCGAGTTGTCCATAAAGGGTGCTCCATATATTCGTGTTCTCGTCCTTAGCCCCTCCACTCTCCGCCTCCTGCATCCATATATCTCCACCACTGCTGTCTCCCTTCCCAGTCTTCCGGGTGCTATACCCAAGCATCTGGTCCAATCTATCCAGAGCTTTCTTCGCTTCTTCTATGGCTGTCTTCCCTTCGTCGACGTTCACGCACACAGCTTCCATGGTATCTATACTCGATGCCTGGGCGGCATATGTCCATTCCTCAGCTCTATGACTGACGCCAGGGCTCTCCTTAACAGCCATGTTAACCTCATCGGCAAAAGTCCCGGTGCCTTTGCGGCTGCTTTTCTGAGGTAATTGGTATTTGGGCAGGAGGTGGCTCTCTTCCGCTAGGCGATCAAAGACTTGGATCGTCTCCTTGTTTTGCTTGGCCAGGCTGGTAGTAAGATGGGAGCGCTGCTGGCTGAGGGATTTCTGTTCGCGAGAGATTGCGAGTAGCTCAGAAAGATAGGGGGTGATGAACCCGGCCATCTCTCCCACTCCACTAGTGTTCTGTGGCTCTCGTGGAATGTCATTATCTTCCGTTCTAGGCGCGACATCTGAGACAGCAGGTCTTGCAAGAGCTTCTAAAAGGCCCTTTCGCTCCCTGAGATAGCGTGCATATTTCTCTCTGACTTCAGTGACGGCTTGCTCGATAGGAACTTCCGAATCGCGAGGTTTGGCGGGGTTCTCGAGCTGAGCATCTGAGTCCCCGGCCTTGCCTAATTCTTCTTCCACCCAACTAATCAGCTCGTTCCTAGTCTTCTCCAATGCCTTTAAAGTCTGGTCTGGTTCCGCAGCTTTCAGAGAGCTTTTTCGCCGCAGCTGCTTCTGTTGCTCGGCCTGGATTTTGGTGAGCAGGTCTTTCTCGGACTTGAGAAGCAATTTGGCGCGAAGAACGTCTCTCTCCAAGTCTTGAATCAGGTCATCTAGATTGACTGTAGAAGATTCCGAGCCACTACGGGTTGCTGACGCGATGGCTTCTGCTGGAAGCTGCGGGAGCGCATCAATACTAGCGGCAGGCTGTTCGAGGAACGATGCAAAAGCTGGGGTTTTGATTGCTAAACTATCAACGTATTTTTGAAGAATGCGCAAACGCTCGAGTTTTTGCTTTTGCTTCTCCAAGGATAAATAAGGACTGAGAGATATCTCTTCCACTTCCTTTTCCTTGGTGACTTGTGATTCAGTAGTTAGTCTGGCGAATTCTTGGCGAGCTTTAACGTTTGCTTTTAGTGCCCTCAAATATTCTTTCCGCAATCCGTGGGTGCCGGACGTAGTTGGGAGTTTGTTTGCTGGTTCGCAGGCCAGCGAAACAGGGGCAAGGAGCTTGGCATCTCCTTTATCATCCACTTGGGACTTGAGATGGAGGGCCAGTACACGCCTGATATGAGCAACCTCCTGACGGCTTTTAATATACGGGGCGAGGGATTTTTTAGCTTCCTCAAAAGCAGGATTCGCTGATAAAGGTTGTTCCATGCTCGAAATCGATATTATGAGAGTTTGGTATTGTGATGTTTGTTGTTGACAGCACGTGCAGCCTCACGGGAATACGCGCTATAGACGCTTACCGCCTTTCAGCCGCCACCCTAACGGGTCTAGGCGAGGCGGTAGAGTACTCTATCAATACCGCTAAATTATTTGCAGCATTCAACGCCGTCATAAACTCAAGATCAGCTCAAACGGCCAATATTGAAGGGAGCGTCGAACTAATACATTCATTTGGCGTTTTATCGATGGACTGTCAGAGTGATATATAAACCTTTTCGATAGCCCGTAGGGAAGGGCCAGAAATCAACTCACAACAAAGTTTCTACCTAGGCCGCCACCATGGCCGACCAACAGCGCGATGTGTCACAATACAAATATTCGGCAATGTCCAATTTGGTCTTGCAGGCCGATAGACGATTTGTGACACGCCGCGGCGATGAAGTTACAGGGGACCCAGAGTCGCTTGCAGGGCGCCTCAGCATCAGAGATATGGGGTCGCGCAATGCCCGCGAAGACGCGCCAAAACAGAAGAAACCTACGGGCATGCTTAATGTCGAACGCGGAAGCTTGCGAGAAGGCGAGGATGTGTTGGAGCGAGAACAACGGAAGCGCAAACGAGGAGAGCCAGCACAGCTTCGCGGCACTGGTATCCTATCAGCTGCGGACGCACTTGTAGAGGGAATCCGGTACAGACCGAGGACACCAGCGACAAGGGCGACATATGATCTTATAATCACGACTGTGGCGAGCAATCTAGGCGATGTCCCCCACGAAGTTGTACGCAGTGCTGCAGATGCTGTCTTGGAATATTTGAAGGATGATGATATGAAGGATTTCGACAAGAAGAAGGAAGTCGATGATTTGCTAGGCACAACAATGAATCCGAAACAATTCAATGAACTTGTCAACCTTGGGAAAAAGATTACCGATTATGAGGCCGGGGATGAAGATGAAGCCATGGGAGAAGGTGATGCCAATGGAGACGGAGCTGAGATCGACGATCGGCAAGGTGTGGCCGTCGTGTTTGATGACGAGGAATCAGAGGATGAGGGGGGCAAAATGCTTACTGAGATCCGAGACGAGTCTTCGGAAGATGAAGAGGGCGATCAGGAGGACAACCTCGAGTCCGATGAGATAGCGAGAGCAGGAGGCGCCAGACTGGATCGAGATGAAGACGGCATGTTTGGGGAAGGTGAGGCCATGACTTTAGATTCTGGTGCCGACCGAACCGAGACAAAGCCATCTACGAAGGACAAATCGATCCCAGCTCGCGAAATCGACGCATATTGGCTACAGAGGCAGATCGGGCAAAACTATTCAGATGCCCACATGCAACAAGTCAAAACGCAACAAGCGCTGCAAATTCTTTCCGGCTTGTCTGAAGAGGGAGACGAACGGACACTTCGTGAAATTGAGAACGACCTGATGGAGCTTTTTGATTACGAGCACCATGAACTTGTTCAGAAGTTGATTTCGAACCGAGACAAGGTCGTATGGCTTACTCGACTAGCCAAAGCTGACGATGACGAGGCGCGGGGAGTCGTTGAGCGTGAAATTATCGCTGAAGGGCTTCGTTGGATTCTAGATGAGCTAAGGGGTCGCAAAGTTTCCGTCGACGGCGGAAAGGATAAGAAGGTAGAAATCAAGATGGATATCGACGTACCAGAGGATTACATCAAGGGCCCAAAAGAAGAGCAGGCCAAGGATGGTGGCTTAGTCGGAGGCCTACAGCCAAGGAAGCTCATTAACCTGGAAAACCTCATATTCGAACAAGGCAACCATCTCATGACCAACCCCAAGGTGAAGCTCCCTGAAGGGTCCACGAAAAAGACTTTCAAGGGGTACGAGGAAATCCACGTACCAGCACCAAAGAAGCGTAGCGATCCAACGGACAGAGATATCCCTGTCTCCGAAATGCCGGAGTGGTCGCGTGTTCCATTCGGCACAACTCCAAAGCTCAACAAGATTCAGTCCAAGTGCTTCCCAACCGCATTTAATGATGATGGAAACATGCTCATCTGCGCGCCAACCGGAAGTGGCAAGACGAATGTCGGCATGCTGACCATCCTGAGAGAAATTGGGAAGAACAGGAACCCTGAGACCGGAGAGATCAATTTGGACGGTTTTAAGATTGTTTATATCGCCCCATTGAAGGCCCTGGTTCAAGAACAAGTTGGCAACTTTGGAGCTAGATTAAAGCCTTACGGAATCCAGGTCTCGGAGCTTACAGGTGATCGTCAGCTCACAAAGCAACAAATTGCGGATACACAGATCATCGTCACAACGCCAGAGAAGTGGGATGTGATTACCCGCAAGGCGACGGATATGAGCTACACCAACTTGGTGCGACTAATCATTATTGATGAGATTCATTTGTTGCACGATGATCGTGGGCCAGTACTGGAGAGCATCGTCAGCCGAACAATCAGAAAGATGGAACAGACAGGAGATCCGGTACGCTTGGTTGGTCTTTCTGCAACATTGCCCAATTATAGGGACGTTGCAAGCTTTTTGCGCGTAGATCCATTGAAGGGTATGTTCCACTTTGATGGATCTTTCCGCCCTTGCCCTTTGCGTCAAGAATTTATTGGTATCACCGAAAAGAAGGCGATCAAGCAGCTCAAGACCATGAACGACATTACTTATACGAAGGTGCTCGAGCACGTTGGTACCAACCGTAACCAGATGATCATATTCGTTCATTCCCGAAAGGAAACCGCCAAGACTGCGCGTTACGTGAGGGACAAGGCTCTCGAAGAGGAGACAATTAGCCAAATCCTTCGAAGTGATGCCGGTAGCCGCGAGGCCTTGACTACGGAGGCTGATTCCGTGAACGATCGCGACCTTAAAGATTTACTGCCATACGGCTTCGGCATCCATCACGCTGGAATGACCCGCCCCGATAGGACCTCCGTTGAAGATCTCTTTAATGATGGGCTTATTCAGGTCTTGGTCTGCACTGCAACCCTCGCTTGGGGTGTCAACTTGCCAGCCCATACTGTCATCATCAAGGGAACTCAAATTTATTCTCCTGAGAAGGGAAGCTGGGTTGAATTGAGTCCTCAAGACGTCTTGCAAATGTTAGGACGTGCTGGTCGCCCACAATATGATACATATGGAGAAGGTATCATCATCACTACGCAGACCGAGATGCAATACTATCTTTCTCTCCTTAACCAGCAGCTGCCCATTGAGAGTCAGTTTGTTACCCGATTGGCTGATAATCTGAATGCTGAAATCGTTCTTGGAAACATCCGAACCAGGGACGAGGGAGTCGAGTGGCTGGGTTACACCTATCTCTTCGTTAGAATGCTCCGGTCCCCTGGGCTTTATCAGGTTGGTGCCGACTACGAAGAAGACAATGCCTTAGAACAAAAGCGTGTGGACTTGATCCATTCTGCTGCGGTTGTTCTCGAGAGATCAAATCTGGTTAAATACGACAAGAAAACAGGCAGGCTCCAAGCAACTGAGCTCGGTCGCATCGCATCGCATTACTACATCACGCATAGCTCCATGCTCACCTACAACCACCATATTCAGCCGTCTATTACCCCTATTGAGCTTTTCAGAGTCTTTGCGTTGAGTGATGAGTTCAAGTTCATCCCCGTTAGGCAAGACGAGAAGTTAGAACTTGCGAAGCTGTTAGGAAGAGTACCAATACCCGTCAAGGAAAGCATCGAAGAGCCGCATGCAAAGATCAATGTTCTTCTCCAGGCGTATATTTCCCGTCTAAAGCTGGAAGGCCTAGCTTTAATGGCTGACTTAGTGTATGTCACTCAATCTGCTGGCCGTATTCTCCGCGCCATATTTGAGATTACGTTGAAGAAAGGGTGGTCGTCTGTAGCCAAAACAGCGCTTGAGCTGTGCAAGATGGCAGAAAAGAGAATGTGGCCAACAATGACACCATTGAGGCAATTTCCCAGCTGCCCCCGCGATATTATCCAGAAGGCCGAACGAATTGACGTTCCTTGGAACAACTACTTCGACTTGGATCCTCCGCGGATGGGAGAGCTTCTCGGTCTGCCAAGAGCTGGCAAGACTGTCTGCGCTCTAATGTCCAAGTTCCCGAGACTCGAGATTCAGGCCCAGGTTCAGCCCATGACTAGATCCATGCTACGCATCGAGTTATCAATCACACCCAAGTTCGAATGGGATGACGAAGTGCACGGTACAGCCGAGAGCTTTTGGATTATCGCCGAGGACTGTGATGGAGAAGAGATTCTCTTCCACGACCAATTCATATTGCGCAAAGATTATGCTCAGGCTGAAATGAATGAGCACTTGGTTGAATTTACTGTTCCGATTTCCGAGCCTATGCCACCCAACTATTTTATTACATTGGTTTCGGATCGTTGGATGCATTCGGAAACCAAGCTTGCTGTTTCATTCCAGAAACTCATCTTGCCAGAAAAGTTCCCCCCTCACACACCCCTTTTGGATCTACAGCCTCTACCAGTATCAGCACTGAAGGCGCAGGACTACGTTGCGTTATATCCAAAGTGGGAATGGTTTAACAAGGTTCAGACACAAACATTCAACTCGCTATACACGACAGATGAAAATGTGTTTGTTGGAGCTTCAACTGGTAATGGAAAAACGGTTTGTGCTGAGTTTGCGCTCCTGCACCACTGGTCGAAACCGGACGCAGGCCGTGCCGTTTATATCGCACCGTTCCAAGAGCTCGTCGATTTGAGGCTCCAGGATTGGAAAGCACGCTTGTCCAATATCCGTGGAGGGAAGGAGATTGTCAAATTAACAGGAGAGACCACAGCGGACCTCAAACTGCTAGAACGTGGCGATCTTATCCTCGCTACCCCGGTACAGTGGGATGTGCTCTCCAGACAATGGCAACGCCGAAAGAACATCCAAAATATCCAACTCTTCATCGCAGATGAGCTACATATGCTGGGTGGCCAGAGCGGATATGTCTATGAGATTGTGGTTTCTCGTATGCACTACATTCGCTCCCAGACACAGCTACCTATGCGCATCGTTGGCCTTAGTGTTCCACTGGCAAATGCGCGCGACATCGGCGAATGGATTGATGCAAAGAAACATACAATCTACAACTTCAGTACCCACGTCAGATCTGTTCCCTTGGAGCTTCATATTCAGTCTTTCACCATCCCGCATTTCCCATCGCTTATGCTGGCGATGGCAAAACCTACGTATCTCAGCATATTACAAATGTCTCCAGATAAGCCTGCCATAGTATTTGTGCCGAACAGGAAGCAAGCTCGCAATACTACTCGCGACTTGCTGACTGCTTGCGTCGCAAATGACGATGAGGATCGCTTTTTGCATGCAGATAGCGAGCAACTGAAACCTTTGTTGGAAAGGATTCATGAAGAGGCACTTGCGGAATCTCTTTCCCATGGTATTGCCTACTACCATGAGGCTCTGAGCACCAGCGACAAGCGTATCGTCAAACATCTTTACGACAACGGAGCTATCCAGGTCTTAGTAGCATCAAGAGATGTATGCTGGGAGCTCGATTGCACCGCACACCTGGTTATAGTTATGGGAACCCAATACTTCGAGGGACGGGAACATCGTTATGTGGATTACCCATTGAGCGAAGTGCTACAGATGTTTGGCAAAGCGACTCGCCCACTTGAAGATACCATTAGCAGAGGCGTGCTTATGGTTCCAGCAGTCAAGCGCGATTATTACAAGAAATTCTTGGCCGAGGCACTTCCTATCGAGAGTCATCTCCAAGTTGTCCTACACGATGCATTTGTCTCCGAGATTAGCACGAAGATGATCGAATCTGCTGATGATGCGATTAACTGGACCACTTTCACCTATTTCTACCGTCGACTATTGGCGAATCCCAGCTACTACAGTCTTACAGACACCTCCCATGAAGGCCTGAGTGCTCATCTTTCCGAGTTAGTGGAGACAACGCTAAAAGACCTCTCCGATTCCAAGATCATTGATCTAGATGAGGAGGATGATTCGGTGACGCCTCTCAATGCTGCCATGATCGCCGCTTACTACAACATATCCTACATCACAATGCAAACCTTCCTGCTGTCACTCAGCGGACGGACGAAGTTGAAGGGTGTGCTTGAGATTGTGACCTCGGCCACAGAGTTTGAGACTATTCAGATAAGGCGCCACGAAGACAGCTTACTTCGCCGTATCTATGATAGGGCTCCAGTCAAGATGGCAGAGCCAAGCTATGACTCCCCGCATTTCAAGGCGTTTGTGCTTCTCCAGGCACATTTCTCCAGGATGCAGCTCCCTATCGACCTCGCAAAGGACCAGGAGATAATACTGACGAAGGTTCTGGGCTTACTGAGCGCCACTGTTGATGTGTTATCTTCTGACGGTCATATCAATGCTATGAATGCCATGGAGATGTCGCAGATGGTCGTTCAAGCTATGTGGGATCGAGACAGCCCTCTTAAGCAGATCCCTCACTTCACACCGGAGGTCATCAAGGCTGCTAATAGTGCTGAGTATGTACCCAACCTCCCCATTACTTACAAAACTAACCATTATTCTTTCATTAGTGTCACGGATATCTTTGGTTTCATGGAGGCAATGGATCCCTCTGAAAATCCAAACTACGGCGCACTGGTGAAGAAACTGGGCTTGACGCAGGCACAGTTGGGGCAGGCCGCGAATTTCACGAACTCGAAATATCCAAACATTGAGCTGGAGTTCGAGCTTGAAGACCCGGAGGATATCACGGCCGGTGTCCCTTCATACATCAAGGTCAAGATCGAGCGCGAAGAAGACGAAGATGATGAGGGTGCAGAGGTCGATACGACAGTCCACGCACCGTTTTATCCAGTCAAGAAGATGGAGAACTGGTGGTTGGTGGTTGGCGAGGAGAGCACAAAAACTTTGCTTGCGATCAAACGCATCACCATTGGCAAGAAGTTGAATCTACGGTTGGAATATACGGTACCGACAGCTGGCAAGCACGATTTGAAGCTATTTTTGATGAGCGACAGTTACGTTGGTGTCGACCAGGACCCCAGCTTCACAGTGGACGTCGCTGAGGGAGAAGATGATGACGAGGATGAGGATGAGGATATGGAATAGAATAGTAAGACCCTGTTTACCCCTGAAGGGTTTGTTGTATAATAGAAAGAAGTCCGGTTGGGCTTTAGATCATATCAGCCATTTCCAGGTTCCCCGTGTCACCATTTCCGTGTCGAATGGAGGCCGCTTTGTTGATTCGGATCGGTTTACGATATTGGATGACGGAGTCGTTTCATGTGCATGGTTCAGAGTTCAAATGTGGGTTACGCGCCTTTGTCTGGTAGGAGCTTTTCGTTGATTCTTACACTTCGGTGGCTGTTCTACTTTTGGCAGATGTGTTTCCATGGCAGCCTGTATTCTCGGGCCCAAAGTATTGTTTGTGGAAGGTTGCAGAATCAAGTTCACCGCCACATTCCATTCAGTCATCCTCGAGACATACCTCGATTGAACAAAAAATCAACCCTTTTGTTTCCTTTTCGTTAAATTTCAGTTCCTTCATCGACTTGTGAACCTTCTCCGTCCATCTGGCATATTGTCAACTTTCACATCAGTGAAGGCAGACTGATCATTATCTGTGGTTGATTAGATTCTGCCGATTCGTGGATCAACTTGTCATCACCCTCAATATTATCAGCACGTGACTAACCGCGCTATTTCTCGCGCGCTCAATCCGCGAGCTCTCCCAAGTATTTCCTCGCCAACTCCACTCTTCCACCATTGACGGCGCATCAACTTCACTGACCTACCATTGTTCACCATCATCGCAAACACTTCGGTCTAGCTTTACGCGCGCCTTTCACTACTTTGCGCGTTATTTTCCCACCAGTGTCGCGAAACGCGTTCTTCAAGATAACAATCTAGATACGGCGTCACAGAATATACCATAAAAGCCGTGGGTATGTCTGAACACGCGACATCAGTTGAGGCAGTGTCTGCTCCGGTGGATTCATCGGTCGCGCTTCCAGATAACGCGACTGCTGAAGGAGCTTCATCCACTGCCGACGCCACTGCCGGCGACAGCAATGGGGTGTCAGCGACTGAAGCCAAGGAAGAGCTTCCTGTAACTGAGGTTGCCAAGGGTATGTTTCGCCACGATAGCTATTCTCCAGTATATCGTCACGCATACTGACATCTATACCACAGAGGACAGCGAAGTCAAGGATCTCCCTGAAGACGAAAAGCCAGCAGAGACCGCGACAGAGAATGGGACAAAGGATGCCGACGACACAGTCGCAGAAGCCGCTGCGACTCCAGCGTCTGCGAACAAGTCCAAGTCGCGTCGCAAGTCATCTGGCGTCCCAGAGCACAAGGGCCGAAAGCTCAATAAGAAGGAATCCAAGGCAAAGATGAGCAACATCCACGCTCAGCCTGGCGAGTACTACTTCATCAAGCTGAGGGGTTTCCCAAAATGGCCCGGGATTGTTGCTTCTGAGGATATGCTCCCGGATGCGATCCTGAAATCCCGCCCTGTAACCGCCGCGAAGCCAGATGGAACCTACAGGGAGGACTTTGCTGAGGGCGGTAAGAACGCTCTGGACCGCACATTTCCCGTCATGTTCCTTGAGACAAATGAATTGTAGGTTTTCTATTCCCCCGACCTCTGCTGTTACATAATTAGACGAAAATCTAACCACTTCCATAGTGCCTGGGCCCCCAACACCGACCTCGAACCTCTCGACACCAGCGTCATAGGCGATGTTCCACAGGGCAAGTTGTCCAAGTCTTTGTTCGCAGCGTATCAATTGGCTGCCGAAAATCACGATTTAGATCACTTCAAAAACGTTCTCAGGGATTTCGAGGAAACACGTCGCAGTGACGAAAAGGCGGCACAGGAGGCTATCAAAGCAAAGGCTTCGGCCAAGAAGGGCAAGAAGTCCAAGGATGTTGTTCAAGACGAGGATGAGGATGTCGAGATGGCCGATGCCGGTGCAGATGAGGTCGAGAAAGAGGATAAGCCCAAGGCTTCCAAGAAGCGCAAGGCCGTCGATGATGAGATCTCGGTAAGCTATATACATCACAGCCGTGCATTTATAACGTTCTAACATCAATTGCAGACCCCGAAGCGAACAGATTCAGCGAAGAAGCCGAAGCTGAAGCTCATCAACTCTGCTCAGAAGGGAAATGGGGCCGAAACTCCAAAGTCTGCCGCCAAGGAGAAGAAGGAGAAAGCGAAGCCCAAGGCCAAGAAGGCTGCTGCGGTTCCCGCGGCCCCGAAAGAGCCAGAGCTCAGCGCCGAGGAGAAGAGTAAGAAGAAAGAGGTACGTGTGATCTTCCGGTGCGGAACAGGTCATCATACTAATTGTTGAGTAGAAAGAGGTTCGCTTCCTGCGCCACAAGCTCCAGAAAGGACTCCTTGACACCACCAAGAAGCCAAAGGAAGATGAGATGAAGCAAATGTCTGAGTTCATCACTAAACTTGAGGGATACTCGGACTTGGAAGTTAGCATTATCCGCGCCACTAAGATCAACAAGGTCTTGAAAGGCATCCTCAAGCTTGAGGAAATCCCAAAGGAGGCTGAATTTAAATTCAGAGAGCGTTCCACTGAGCTTCTGACCAAATGGAACAAGATCTTGGAGAGCGATACCCCAGCACCGGCTTCGGCGCAGACCAATGGGGCGTTGAAGGAGCAGGTTAATGGAGCATCTACTAAGACAGAAGATGGGTCCAAGGCAGCTGGATTAGGACTAGATGGTGCTGACGACACTCCTGCCCCCGAGGTGGATGGGGAAGATGCCGATGCTAAAGACGAGCAAAAGGAGCCTGAAGAAGAGGAGAAGACCCAAGAAGAGGAGAAGCCCCAGGATGAGGAGAAGCCCCAGGAAGAGGAGAAGGGAGCCGACGACAAGACCGAGGTATGTGGCTCTCTGGCTCGTTAGGTACGTGGAGGTTTTGAGCTAACAAAAAAACAGGTCGCTGTGGCGGAGGCTACTCCAGTTGAGGCTACTGCATAGTGGCTCCAAGTATGGGCAATATCGCTGTTCTTGCCAAAGCTGGGGCAATTACGAATTAATTTGGTAGTTGAGAGGGCATAATCTGATGTCGGAACCCAGGGAGCTATGGTGGCTGTTTTGATTTGGCTTTTCTATCTGGCGTCTCTGTTTGTAACATCACACACATCTATGAACTTTCTCTTTCGGAAATACGACCTTCTCTGTCCGAGCCTGACTCTTTTGCCGTTTCTCATCTAGCTGGGGTGTACAAATCTGGGTTTGCTCTTTTCGGATGTCGATGGCATGGATGACGGAGGGTAACGTGGACTTTTAAAAACTCTCGTTTTATGGCAGAACTGGTCACGAATTCCATAGGCAAATAAATGCACCTAAAATCTCATAATACACATTCATATTTCGCATTGCAGTCGAAGCGACATTGACATACCTGTTATGGGCAATGAAGGCCCTGGCATCTCTGCCAGTGGGGCTGGTGTAGGAGCGCGGAACATCGCAGTCGTTGATGAATTCCTGTCACTACCCCTCTTGTCACCACCGGAATATCACCGTCATTACTGGCTTCCTGTCACTACCCCCCTCCTACCACTTGCTACTTCCCCGTCACCGTCACCGTCATGATGTTAAATAATTCATTTAATAACCCTCCATTATCATATCCCTCTCATGATAATCACTTGTCGGATTATAAATCATTTAGTACATAGGTGAGGTAGAATAATACATATATATTACTACTACTACTACTAAGTTTATTTATGCTATTAAAAAATAAGCTTAAGATTATAGTTAGTTCTAGGACGTTTATGGGCCCCACGACTTCAATATCACCGAGGATGGGCATGTGGATAAAACTACAACTCGGAGTACGAAAATACGCCTGATACTAAAGTAGTGCAATATCTCTACACGCATCTATTAGCTGACCTATCACATATCAACAAGGATATCCTGATTCTCCAAGCTGCCTATGAAGGAAACTTGGACAGATATTTTCGCCTGCGGCGGCGGTATATGCTATTTAGAGTCGGCGTTTCAATTAACTGACCAGCTCGACATGGGCGAGACAGATAAATTAACAGCTCCATATATCTATACTGAACTCCAAGTCGAAGCGAGCGAGTTGAGTCTGGTGGCTTTACAGCCAGGCAGCTACCACGATGATCTGCGGTGCAGCATTGTTCACTGTCCGCTTTTTGAGCCAAAGGCGGCAGTCAAGGATGAACAACTCTCAGTCAGCGAACTGCAGAAGACTCTCGCGGATGGCTGCACAGTGGACCAGACGTTGGGTAGACGATACTTTTGTTATGAGTCCACGCAACTCAAAGATCCCTAATTTTTACTCTCTCCCGTACTGTTGGAAGGTGCATGTAGATCGCCTGGTCATCACAGTAGACATGAGCCCCTTTGGCTTAAGAGTGTTAATACTGTTCAAACTTCACAAGCTACAGAGACTAGGTATCTTCTTTGCTCCCTGGCCTACAAGCCCGTCAAAATAGGCAACAAGTATCTCGACCCGAATCATATCCAAGGCACCAAGTGTGGGGTTGCTGCTTTTCAGCACTTGTCCACCCCACAACACCCTAATGTAGTATTGCCGATCCGTTTTCTTCTTATACAGCTCGAATACCAGTTCACTGCCCATGCCTGGCCATACCATCTTTTCGATCTGCAAGATGCTCAATATATTGCTGACACTTCCATCGTGGGCGACGTTGTGTCGATATTTGATGCCACTGCTCGCCCTCCCGTTATCGGCACTCGCCGAGCCAGTCGCATGCATCGCGTCTCGTAAATTTTGCGCCAACTCCGCAGCCCAGATGCCGTACCTACCAGTGCTATACTCAAGCGTGCGTGTGCCAGCGTCTCGGTAAAGGTAGCTGTACTCGTACTGCCCTAAACGAAAAACCTCCTCGGCCATCTCCTGCGTAACGCAGAGAGATGGGTTGGTGATATTGCAAGGCAGCGGCTTTGCGTGACAGAGCCGCGCAGAGAGATTGTCGAAGTAATGGTCAAAGGACTTGTGGAAGCCTGAATCCGTAGGCGAAACACCACTAATGGCATCAAGATTTGCGTATAGGTCAGAGGCGACCTTCAGATGCGAAGTCCAACCTGGGTCGCTGCTCCCGGCGCCATACGCCGAGAAACTGTCACTCGCCGCTGAGCAAGTGTATGCGGGCTCGAGACTGTCGATGCTCGCAGGCTGAATTAACAAGGGTAGGTTCTGGTGCGCTTCGCCGCCAAACATGCCCGCCGTAAGCATGCTGGCGACCTGCGAAGTGATAACATTGTTCGTGACGCGGAAACTAACAAGCTTTGGATCGTATTTCTTGGGGAGAAATCCAAGCAGATCGTGATAGACGCCGTACAAATCCTTGCCATGCTGCCAGCTGTCGTCCAGCCCTTCGCGGGTGATCTGTGGAAACTGACAAGTTCCGTTAAATCCCTGCGGTGCCAGAGGATTAGATGAGGAGGTGTAAACGCTCCAGTAGGTGTTAGCAGAATGATTGGCACCGTGGGTCGGCAAAGGGGCGCCGTAGAAGAAGAGGCCTTCGTCGTCGCAGTACCATGGGTAGGACTCGACTGGAAAGGTATTATCGGCGTAAGGGGTGCGCTTATGATGCCTGTGAATTACCTCGACGTATTTGAGGTCATACGAAGAGTTCACCTTGGGATATTCGGTGCGCCGGACATGCGGCATATTGCACCAATTGTAAGTTCCTGAGTAAATGTGAGCTACCAAATTTTGAAAATAGGACGAGAATCATAGTACCATATGCGGTTCCCTCTGGCAGTGTAGAAGAATCGAAAATAAAGCCATAGGTTCCTGTACCATTAATCGCTGAACTGAGGCTGTTGATACTCGAGGAAATTGGCGCATGCCAGCTTAGATCCACCGATATATTCATATTTGGAGCTTCAATAATACTAGACAGGCTTGGGGTGATACAGAAGCTGGTTGTTAATTCGAATAATCGTGTTAATACGTGGTAGCCTACCAGTATCATGGCAAGCAGCCAGATAAAGGGATCACGTAGAGGGAGTATTCCTTTCATGAAGACATCGAGATTGAACCCACGTGGGTCGTTTTAATTATCAGTTGTACCTACAAGGTGTTGAACGATCCGCAGGCCTGGACTATACCTCGACACTAAACGTGTGAATCCATACCCGTGCGCGCATGTAGCTCTTTTATTTGCTCAAAGGCGTCTGGGGTAGATAATCGTCGCTTCGGTCAAGGTTGGAGTAAGCGGGGTGTGCCACCGTATCGTGCCATCGGATGCATTTGGAAAGGTACATAAATCAATTTTATTATAGAATTCTCACTTACGTCACGTAATACTCCATAGACATATGATTTTTAGAACTTAGGGTATAGAGCTACGTTGCTAAGTGTTCCTACTTTTTACCTTGAAAATTCAACTAGCAACAGCAATCGCCTTAGGAATATTTTCTCCTGGCTACTCACAGTCATTTAATAGAGTCCCTTCCATTAAATTACTTACGTAGTAATAATATTCAAATTACCATGTACAGCTATAGTATCGGTTTGTTATAAAGTAGTAGTCATTAGACTATAGAAATAAGAATATCTGTTCTTGGTGATTGTTAGGCCCCTATGGTATTCTACTAATCACGGAGATTCCACCGCTACATCTCTCAAAATGCTCGTTGCAAATATGATTCCGAGGCGAGATACTAAAATTCCAAGGCCTTAGTTATAATTGGATAATGATTCTGATTGCAAGGCGGTGAAGCGAAGTTCCATTATTCTGCCGCCGGCCCGCAGAAAAAGTTGACCTCAAGTCTACGCCAAAATCTAAAAGCTCATTATAACTCGAACGCCACCCCTTCATCAATCGTGGTACATGGCACTATAGCCGCCGTTAGCACAATGTCAGTCCAAGCGACTGAATACCTGCGCTTCACGTCACAAAAATCACTTACCCATCGCCTCGTCCTCTCTACCCTCACAGGTCGCCCAGTTCACATCTCTCAAATCCGCTCCTCCTCCGCTGTCTCTCCCGGCCTTGCCTCCCACGAAATCTCCTTCATTCGTCTCCTCGAAGCCATCACCAATGGCTCTTCGCTCCAGATCTCGTACACTGGTACCACCCTGACCTACAACCCTGGTCTCATCACCGGCTCAGTCGCAGGTCTCGGCGCGCATGGGGATGTCATCGAGTATGCGCTCCCAGCAACCAACACGCGCGGAGTGAGCTACTTCCTCCTGCCACTATGCATGCTCGCGCCATTCAGCAAGGCGCCAATCAATGTACGATTTACCGGCCCGGGTGTGATCACCAGCTCGACGCAGGCAGGCGACATCAGCGTCGACAGCGTGCGCACTGCGATTCTCCCGCTGTACGAACAATTCGGCATCATGTCCGCGAAACTTGAGTTGCGTGTGCTCCAGCGTTCTTGCGCAGGACCAGGAGGCGTTGGGGGCGGTGGTATCGTGGAGCTGCGCTTTGGGTCGCAGGTGCGCCTGCCGAAGACGTTACATTTGAACAGGAATCCTGGGAGGATAAAGCGCATTCGTGGCGTGTCGTATTGCACGGGTGTTTCGGCGAGCAATAACGCGAGGATGATACATTCGGCGAGAGGAGTGTTAAATCCGCTGGTCAGCGATGTGCATATTGCGGCACAGTACGATCAGGCGCCGTTGGTGAGCAGCAATGATAAGGCGGACCCGAAAGGGAAGAAGCGGACGGGTATTGGTTTTGGTCTGAGTCTGGTTGCGGAGTCGAGTTCGGGGGGTGTTCTGTATAGTGCAGATGTGGCAGCGCCGCCTCAGGGAGGTGTAACGCCCGAGGATATTGGGAAGCAAGCTGCGTTGCAGCTGTTGGAGACTATTGCACAAGGTGGATGCGTTGCCAAGGCCGGAGCAGCAACGATATTGACGTTAATGTCAATGGGGTCAGAGGATGTTGGGCGATTACGGATTGGGCGCGATGTTATAGGAACGGAGGATATACTTGGTTTGGGCAGAGATCTCAGGAAGTTCGGAGCAAGTGCTTGGGGCTTAAGAGATGTGGACGAGGATGAGAGCGGGGATATTTTGGTCAGTGTTAAAGGCGTTGGGATTGGTAATGTCGGCAGGAAAATAGCTTGATACCATAACGGAATGAACAATTAACAATAATGTCAATAACTTCTCCGTATAGACCGTACAAAGTGTTGTTCAATCAGATTGAGTGCGTTTCATGGGATGAAGTTGTACATCGATATTCCAGTATCCTCTGTTTATACACATAGATCATACAGCCCGCCCTATGCATTTCCAAAACGCCTTCTAGTTCTTGCAAGCCATGCAATCGAATCCGCTCCCATCTTAGTTGCCCGTCAATTCCTCCTGTCTTGCCAATATCCTGGAATGCCTATCCAACTCCTCCATCACGCCCTTGATGCCAAGCTGCTCGGAATCAAGTTTCATCTCCTTTCCATCCTCTGTCATAATATTAGTACTCGTTTTATTGCAAATGCGCCTTTGCTTTCCGATTCCTTCGTATAGGAGTGGTTGACGCTCACGGTGTAGACATACTGAATTTGACCTGAACAAAGCTCTTCTCCCTCGATGTCCTCGGCAGAATCTTCGTATTAATCTTCATAGTTGCGCGCGCATTTCCGGGCAAGAATGAGAGGAATAGTCGTGCAGTCTTCGCGCGTGGAGAGAACGGGTTGAACGCCGTCGAAATCTCCGTGAGGTATCTGGTGATCATCTTCGCTGAGTCGCGCGCGCGACTTGGGTAATCCGTCAGTAATAGCACGAGAACCAGCAGCTAGCCAATTGACGTACCTAGAAAAGCGAAGTATCCGGAGTTGATTAGCTTGGGAGTTACTGTCGTGGTAAATAGTCGGCTCTTGAAGGTCTTCGAAATTTACCCCATGGTCACGGGATATTCCGCTCCGGGGATGCGTCGCTGTCGTCAGCGCCTCTTGCCAGCTTTATCATAACTAGATTCACTACCCCCACTTCAATTGTCTACATCTCTTTACAGCCAACCTATTCTCATGCCTACAACCTCCAAAATGTCTCTAGAATCTTTACAAAAACGCCTTACCACCCTCCAAGAAACAACCTCCCACATCCAAACGCTGATTGCCCGGCTTGCCTCCTTCAAGTTCCCGCCAGGCGCAATACCTCTCAACCAAGGGTCTCTGGACACTGTCGCGACCGAGCTAAGCAACGAGATCCACGACACTCTCAAAGAGCAAAACAATGATTTCGAGCTCCTAGAGCAAGAGATCAAAGACTCGCCGGGCGGCAGAAAAGGAAGCGATGCTGAGACTAACAAACTACGCCTACTTGAGCGAGCCACAAGGACCCAGCAAGAGCTGAAGCAGTCCGTCCTCTCCTACATCCCTAACACAAGAGCAAAGCTAACAATCCCCAGCGCCCAATCCGCCTTCCGCAAAGCCCAACTAGCCGCAAAACGCAACCTCGATCTCTCCCGCCGCGCCGAGCGCGAACTCCTCCTTCAATCCCTCGCCGCACCCGTCTCCCCCTCCAGCCAACCTGTTTCCCGCCGTCGCACACCCGCTCCTGCAGAGCAGACACAAGATGAGAAGCTCGTCGGGTCCGCGGGGGACGTCACAGCCGCGCTGCGCCAAGTCCACGCCTCGATGACGAATGAGCTCTCGAGGAGCCAGTTCGCGCACGATACGCTGAAGGAGAGCGGGGCGGCGCTGGAACAGCTGGGAGAGAGCTATACGAGCTTGGATAGTGTGCTGGCGAGCACGAAGGGGCTACTGGGCACGCTGCGTAAGAGCCAGAAGAGCGATACGTGGTATCTTGAGACGGCGTTTTATGTCCTGCTGGCGACGATTGGGTGGTTGGTCTTCAGGCGGTTTGTGTACGGACCGGCGTGGTGGCTAGTATACTTGCCGCTGAAGATGTTTTGGAATGCGTGGATAGGGGTGTTTACTGTGCTTGGGTTGAGAAGTGCGAGCTCGGCGGTGTCGGTTTCGAGTCAGAGTGTGGCGGGCACGACGGTTATGCCGGCGAGTGGGACGGCGGCGCAAGCTACGATGAGTGGGACAGATGCACCGGCGGTGGTCAGATCGGGGAGGGGGCACGCGAAGCCTCCAAGGCCTCCGCAGGAAGATGAAGAAGGCAGGAGGCTTGTGGATGTTGTTGGGGAGATGGCGGAGGACACGAGAGCACAGGGACAGGAGCAAGGACAGGAGCAGGCGCAGGAGCAGGCGCAGCCAGAGATTAACGAGGGCCAGGCACAAGAGGAGCAGGTGCAACCAAACCCAAAGAAACGGATGTGGGATTCGGAAGTGGAGGCGAGGAAGGAAGCTGAAGCGGCCCAGAAGAGGAAGGATGAATTGTAGTCTGCCGGTAGTCTAGAATTAACAAAGCCTATTTGCACCTATAACCATGTACAAGCCTAATCCATGATCTTGTCGTGTCGTCCGGTTTCGTAATTTCATAAGTCGTCCTATCTACATCTACACCTTCTTCCCCTGCTGCAACATGTCCGACACCTTCGGCGGTAACACCAGCGCGCTGCGATCGTTCCGCTTGTAAAAATCCACGATACTCTGCGCCGTCTTCTCTGGCTGGTCTTCGTGCAGGAAGTGTCCCGCGTCTGGAAATATCTGTAGGGCATATTTGCCCTGCATTTGCCCAATCATCATCTCCTTGTCTAGTCTCTCTGTTCCCGCTAGAATAAGCAGTTTGCCACCATTTGACGAGAGGAAGCGGTCCGAAAGGCCTACGAACCAGCCGGTCCAGAACGGCTCTGTGCTGGCAAGATCAGCACGCCAGTTGTATATTTGTCTAGCGGCCGTGGAGGTCGAGTCGTCTTTTGGTTTGTTGTACAGGAGCGTGAGTAGGGGAGGTACAGAAACCCTAGCGCTTTCAACGTTTTTTAAACTGCCAGTTCTGACGTGCCATGCTATGCCTGCTTCCAGGCTTGGAAATGTCGCAGGGCGGCTTTTGAGATAGCCAGCCATGCTGGCTAGGGACTCAATTGCTGTACGCTCGACGATATCCAAGACAGCATAGCAGAGCAGAGAAGATCCGAGGGTTCCCCTTGAAGCCACTGATGTGACGACACTGCCGCCTAGCGAGTGGCCGATGAGGATTATGGGCGGCATAGTGGGCCAATTCATGACCTCCTTCGTCTTTTGTATGACGGTGATAAGGTCGTCCGTCAGTGTATCTAGGCTAACATCGAGTATTCCATCCATCGGATCTCCCTCAGTAAGCGCCTCGACAGTAGTTGAACCATGGCCTCTCGCATCCAGGCTTAGAATGCCAGCATTTGGAAGGAGAGCCCGGATAGACTTTGCGAGCAGCGCAAACGTAAGCCCGCTCGAGCCTGCACCATGGTGGGTAACAAACAAAGGCCCAGGTTTGGTGGGAGAGGATAATGGCGAGGTAAGGTAAACCTGATGCGTTACTTTGAGGTTGGAGTCTGTATGTGATATCTGGAGGTCTCGCTCAAAGTACGAGGTCCAGGGTAGAGGGGCAAAGTGAGTTGCCGACCTATTTGGTGACCTGTTTACAGTCAGTTGCTGTTTATTATAGGAGCAAGAATCACATCTCACCCCATTGGCCGTGCAAACAGCCTGCTGCTACTCGTCGGTCTTATAGTGCCGGTGGAGGACGCCGAAGAAGCAGAGGACGCAGACGAAGAGTCATCATCCGACCGCTCTGTTGGAAGCTCCGGAAACGCATCTCGTTCTTCTTCCTCTTCCTCTAGGTCGACCAGTGGCTCTGGAAGAACGGGCGGGAGTCCTGCTAATTTCGCCTTTGCAAAGGCCCGTTGTAGTTCGCTCATACTGACCGCGGGATCATGGCGGTAATTTCTATCTAATTAGACATTGGCGCCGCTGAATATAATCTACTCCAGTTGCTTTAAGAATGCGGAAATATATTTTTATAACAATATAACATTCATGGAAGAGGTTCCACCCAACGCACATGTTGGGAGTTGCTTTTGGCGGGACACGTGAGCTAAGCAATGGTTTATCGGCCTTATCGATAACAATATATCGATAACGCGTTCGTCTTGGGCTGGATACAGAATATGACGTAATGCCAGAAATGGATGGGAATTCAATTTGGCTACATGGGATTTAATAAAAAGCCACAAAACGAGAATCATGCACGGTAAAGTGCAGTGCCGTGGCTATATACCGAGATACTACAACTTACTGTAAATGTGCTTTAATTGTACAGCTTATTTTAATAAAAACTGACTCTTTTTGCCTATTTAGGAGGACCCTGAGAATCCCCAAACCGAGTTGGGACGAACCCTGAGAGATTGGTGACGTCAGACGTTATACAGATTCGCAATAGCTTCCAAAAAGGTCAAAGGCTAGGCTTTGGATCAAAACCTTGATTTGTTTCGAATATAATGCTTCTCTATTGAATGTTTGAAACCGTCGTCCTTTCAACCTTTATATTGCGTTGCTGCTGCTCATAACATATCGTCCAATCTAGCATCTCAATGGCATAAAGCGAATCGAATATCACATTAAGAAGCCTTGTTGCCTCATTAGCTCCCTCTAGGACTCCGTCAATCCGAAGCCGGCTCCATTACGAGAAGCCATAGCCTTCAGTAGGATCCAAGATGGTTGCTCTTTGGAATACAAGGTCCGGTGATGAGCGCGCCGAATCGCCTCGCAATCGCAACGATGAAGATAATGAAGGCACACCTCGCATTGTCGTCGAGCGTGACCCCGATGAGCATACCCGTCTACTTCCGCAGCCATCGACTAGGGATGGGTATCTGAGCCCAGATGACCCTGCTGTAAGTTTTGAGATGCCAAATGCTTCAATATAACATTACTAACACCATCTCTCAGGTCTCGCCATACAATCTCTGGAGCGTGCGGTTCATGCGCTACTTCTCCATCCTGCTCTTGGTATGGTCCTCATCCCCGATATTATCCCATATACTAACAAATATTGCAGTTCATCACCTTCTTCTGGTGGGTCATCCTCCTCGTCAGCATCTTCGTCAGTCCACCAGGCCTGCACTCCCGCGGT
Organism: Pseudogymnoascus sp. BL308; assembly: GCA_001630595.1. Taxonomy (NCBI): domain Eukaryota; kingdom Fungi; phylum Ascomycota; class Leotiomycetes; order Thelebolales; family Thelebolaceae; genus Pseudogymnoascus; species Pseudogymnoascus sp. BL308. Next base: position 35,969 of record LMYD01000432.1, on the reverse strand, counting down.
TCCGGCTTCTTCGACTTCTCCTATACGAGTCTGTCGCTGGCAAACCTGATTGTCGTCCTCCTATTCTTCTCGACTCCCTCGAAGGCGGCCCAGATTACCGTTCTCATCACATCCGTCCTTCTCCTCTTCGACATGATCATGATCCTTGCCGTGCCTCGCCTCCGTGTTGAGGAAGGCTGGGTTGGCATTGCTAGTGTTGTATGGGCTCTACTTATTGGCGTCTGGGTCGTCATAACAGACCGGGTCGTGGCATATGGCAAGGAAGAAGAAGAAGAACGTCTTACGGGACGTGCTGAGACCCGCCGCACCCTTCGTGAGTGGGTTGAGATCTTGGTATCCGAGATCGTTCTCATAGCCGTCGGACTTGCTGTTCTTCTGCTTTCTGCAACTCTCATTCTCCGCAGCCGTGACTCCTCTCTCGCACCACAGGGAGAGCGCTACTACGTCGACGGCAACAAATACCAGATCCACCTCTACTGTACTGGCAACGAGAAGGATAAGTCAGCCAACAAGGTCCCAACTGTGCTATTCGAAGCCGGTGAGCGCCCATTCGGACTAGGACTGCAGACATTCGCCGACAACGCCATCGCCAACGGCACGATCTCTCGCTACTGCTATGCCGACCGCCCTGGCTTCGGCTGGTCCGACAACGCACCCTCGCCCTTCTCGGCCGGCATGGCAGCTGACGTTCTCTCCGAAGCTCTCGCGCGCGCCGGCGAGGAAGGGCCGTGGGTTTTAGCCAGCGCAGGCGTGGGAAGTATATACTCGCGCATCTTCTCCGCCCGCCACGGCAGCGACGTCTCGGGTCTTCTACTTATCGACCCCCTCCATGAAGATCTCCTCTACCGCCTCGCCTCGCCCAACCGCGGCTTCCTCCTGTGGTTGCGTGGTATTCTCTCACCCCTCGGTCTGGACCGTATCTCCGGTGCCATCTTCCGTGGTCGCAGCCGTGAGGACAGAGTGTACGGAGGGTCTGCGTACCAGGGAGGGAAGTTTATAAAGGCCAAGCTGCAGGAGTCGCTTGTGGCGGATAGCTTGACGAGGAACGAGCTTACGATTTCGCGGGCGATTCAGGAGGATGATACACCGCTGGCGATTGTGAGCTCGGGGATTGAGTTGAAGAGGGATAGTGTTTGGGAGGACAAGCAGAGGGATTTGAGTCATTTGACCAGAGAGCTGGTGGGTTGGGATATTGTGAACAAGGCACCGCATGAGGTGTGGGAGACGCTTGAGGGGAGGGAGAAGATTGAGAAAAGATTGGGAGAGTTGGTGAAGGGTTGAAGGGAGGTAAAAATTGTTTAGGAAATATGTGGTTGGTGGTGTTGGAGGCAGTTTGATTTGGCTGGTCCTTGATTGGATTTTTATATATCTCCCGCAATCTGTGCAACTACAACCCTAGGATATGGAGTTTTCTGGTTATATGTTGATCATAAGGGATGTTATTTATACCTACAGACTAAATTTCATAAGTTCTCAAAACTCATAGGCCATTGTTCATAAGTGTTGATCATTTCCGTACGCCTATTCTGATTTTCCCCCCGCAACTCCAGAGCTATGCAATTCCTCGTAAGGTCTCGATCATCCATTACCAGCGTTGCCTAATCGAAAGCGAACGACGCAAATCAGACCTTACTTGTCAGTACCCCGGCTATCCGCAATGCCATGTCGAGGATGGATAGATGCTCGTCTGAGCCGTCCGCGAGGCGTTTGTCAACCTCGGAGAATATCATGACTATTTTGTTCTTGTGGATGTCGGCGATAGATTCGTTGTAGATGATAGTCTGATAGAGCTGTGTCTGCTGTCAGTATAACTCCTAAACGCACGGTCAAAGAGGGAAGTATACCTGTGTAACAACTTGCGAGGCACTCCAGCCATCGGCCACCATTTCCGTAACCACCTTTGAGATATTCTCGTAGGTCAGTCCACTCGACGAGGGCAGCATAGCCTTCACCAGGCTATCAATAGTCCGATCCGGAATGACACCCGCAATATCCTCAATCGACTTCACCGTAACCACCTTCTGCACCACATCCACATCCATCGCATCCTCCTCCACCTCCTCCCCATCCGCCGTTGTCGACCCCACCAACCTCGCCGCACTCTGCAAAAACGTAATCGCCTTCCTCAAATCTCCCTCCGAGTGCTTGATCAGCGCCTCCACCACCCCATCCGCCATCGGTACCTTCTCCTTCTCCGCAATCTCCCTCAACCTCGTGCCCGCCTGTTCCTCTCCCATCCGCTTAAAGCGGAACTTACTGCAGCGACTGGCCAGGGGATCGATGATTCTTGTGACGTAGTTACACACCAGACAGAAGCGCGTGATCTTGCTGTACGTCTCCATCGTGCGGCGCAGCGCGCTCTGCGCGTCTTGCGTCATGCTGTCTGCCTCGTCGAGGATGATAATTTTGTAGGGCGGGCAGGGATACTGCTTCTGGTAGTCACCGCCGGGGGGCCGGGAAAGCTGCATCCGTGCGAAGTCTTTGACTTTCTTACGGACGATGCTGATGCCGCGCTCGTCGGAGGCGTTGAGCTCGAGGACGCGGGAGGGGAAGAGGGCGGGACCGTAGAGGGAGCGGGAGAGGGCGAGGATGGTGGAGGTTTTGCCGGTGCCGGGGGGGCCGTAGTAGAGCATGTGGGGGAGCTGGGGAAGGGTTAGTATGTGTGTTGGCCAAAGGGGAGGGGGAGGAAGCGGGGAGGACTGACGTTGGAGGATTGGAGGGTGCGTTGGAGGACGGTGATGGTGTGGTCTTGAGCTGTCACATCGGCGAGACTCTTTGGGCGGCTGAAGGACAGTAATGTTAGCTTTGAGCTTGTATAAAACATCATATTAAGAGCAATATCCTACTATTTCTCAACCCATGGCTGCAGCCGTGTGTTCTCCTTCCCATTGGGAGCGCCCTTCTTGTCGCCCAAGGCCTCCGCCTCCTTCTTGCGCGCCTTAAGATCGAAAAATCCTGCCATTTCAGTCTTATTTCCTCAATATACCGTTTCGAATATTTCCAACGTTGAATCGTGGGTTGCCGGGTGGTACTTGCGCGTCTACACCAATATTCGCAGTCGTTCAGTTGGGGAGACGCGACGCGGAGAATTAGCGCGCCCGAGCACTTAACGCACCCTTGCCCACCGCACCCTTGTCCACGAGGCAGCTCCAGTCCGTACGTAGCACTCTAACTTGACGGTTAACCTCCCGGTCTTAACCTTCCCACAGCTGCCACGAGGCAGAATTACTGTAACGACATCCCACGAATAGCCATGTGATTTCTATGACCTCTGCCGAAACCATCACATCCTAGATACCACCCAATGACTCGAGCGAGCTATGAACGATGAATCCGCATCCGCCCCCGCGGGTCCGGGAGACCCTCAACCACCTCCCAGCAACGACCCAGCTGCGGCACCACCTCCTGCCTCAGAGGCTCCAGCTCCGACTCCATCTCCAGCTATAGCCAGTACCGATGATAACAGCCCCGCCGCCCGGCGGCGGCGCCGCATCTTCATTCAGACAAAAAAGAAAGCCGAGTTCATCCACGACATCCTCGTCAACCTAGACATGTTAATCTACGCCGAGCTCTGCTTCATGTATTACCACGAGTACGCCTCCCTTATACCCTCCTCTCCCTGCACTTCCCAACCACCGCGCAACCGCTAACCACTCCCCAGCTGCTCCCTCTTCCGCTTCCTCATGCGCTCCATAACGCAACTCGTCTTCCTCTCTCCTGCCGCCAAGGCCCCCACCATTCCCGGCCCACGCCCCTATGTCCCCGCGCTCCTCTCCACAAACTTCTTCTGCGCCTTCCTGCACCTCGTCACCGCGCGCCCGTCTGGTTCGGAGCTCTCGCGGGGCTACTTACAGGGGGGTATCATAGTCGATTTCATTGGCCAACGCGCGCCGTCTACCAAAGCGATACTGGTGGGATTAGATGCCCTGATACTGGTGCTGCAGCTTGTGATGCTAGCTGTGCATGTAGAGGAGGCGGTCTTGAAAGCTGCGCTGGCTAATCGCGATGGGATGACTGCTTATATTGCCGGTGGGGGAACCGGGGTAGATGGTGCAGAGCGGCGGGATGCTGCGGATCTAGAGATGGGCAATAGCACACAGGCTGGGGATTTGGGGATGGACATGGAGATGCATGATTTATCAGCGCCCGAAGGCGCGGGCGCAGAAGAACGCGATGTATTACTTGCGGAACGGATGAGGCGCGCGGAGGAGGGAGGCGATGCAGGGGTGGTTGATGCGTTTTATACGGGGAATGTGGTGGTGGGGATGTTTGATGTGGTGGGGACTGTAAGGGCGCAGTGGGGTGGGGGAGGAGGGGGGAGGGCGTTGGTGATGGCGGGGCAGACGGCGGGGTATGAGTGGGCGAGGGCGAGCGGGGGGGTTACGAGACGGTTGGGGGCTATGGGGTAGGAGGAGTGTATGATAGGGGTGTATGGGTTTGTTTTTGGAGTTTGGTATGGCACACAACGTGGAATCGATCGATGGCTTTGCCTCTATTGCATTGCATTGCACCGTACAGTGGCAGTGTGCCACTTTGAATCACACAATCTTGAGGAATCTACTCGCACAATGACAAGACTCAAACATCATCGTTTAGATTCAGCCTAATCTACGACACCAGCTGCAGGCGTGACTATCCACAAAGAAATCTATTGCTCAAGCCCACCACCATCCTCAACCGGACGCGCTTAGTTGGCAGCGCCAGAGATGAAGAACCACTTGTCGATGCTGGGGTCAATTGGGGCCGGGGCGAGCTCCTGGTTCTGCGGGATGTGCGGCAGCTGCTCAGGGGAGATGCGGCTGGGGGAGTTCTTGACGGCAACGTTGGTGCTGTGTGTGTTAGTTGTTGGACAGGGCATTACGGAACGGGATGCGACTTACAGAGAGACCTCGCCGGGCTGGGTCTTGCCGGTGATGAGCTTCTCCCACGCCTCAGCGCACTCGCGGACAACATCCGTAGCGTACCTAGGGTTTTGTTAGCGCATGACCTTCTCACTTTTCGAGAAGTAATGGGTGGAGTCGACGCTTACTTCTTGTTCTTGCACTCGCCGGTGAAAGCGAACTGGTTCTCTGGCTTTCCGTCTGGGATCTTGTAGATGCGGAACCACTCGTTCGTGGCCCTCAGGAGACCAGGGAGGTGGCGCTCGACGTCCTCGACGTCGTTGAGCTTGGGTGCCAGCGGGTCGTTGACATCAATGACGATGACCTTCCAGTCAGTCTCCTCCTCGTCGAGGAGCGCCATGACGCCGAGAACCTTGACCTGCTTGACCTGGCCGGGGTAGCCGACAAGCTCACCGATCTCGCAGACGTCGAGAGGGTCGTTGTCTCCCTTGGCCTTGGTCTCGGGGTGGATGACGTTGGGGTCTTCCCAGGTCTGGTGGGGTGTGTGAGTGTGTGTTGTCTCGTCGTACGAGGGGGAGGGGTCATACCTGGGGGAAGGCGCCGTAGTTCCAGAGGTAGCCCTTGTGGGGGAAGCAGTTGCGGACGAAGCGGAGCTTGCCCTTCTTGATGTCCTGCTTGATGGGGTTGAGGAGCTCCTCCTTGGAGATCTAGAGGGTTGTTGTCAGCGCGGGTTTGATTGCGAAGGCGGTGTGGTGCGGGGTAGTGAAATTTGAGGTTATAAATCGCAGAAAGCGTAACGATATAAAGACATACCTCAAGCTTGCCATTGGTCCATCTTGGGATCTCAACGACCATGTTCAGGATGGTCTGCTGCTCGTTGGCGTAGAGAGGGATATCGTGGAAGGGAGAGACGGGCACGCCATCCTTCTCGATGTAGACGCGGTGCTCGAGGGTGTTGGCAGCACCAATCTTGCGAACGGTATATTGAGGGGCCATCTTTGTAGAATCGTGTCCAGCAGGCAGGCTGGAGGAAGGCTGGGAATTTAAAGAATGAGAACCCGAGATGTGACGGGCTATCTGTGCTGTCCGTGACTGTGACGGTTTAATTGTGGTGTTGTGAGACGATTGTGTTGTGGTGCGGGAGAAAGTCGAGGAGGGGCGGCGGGCGGTGGTGGGGCTTAGGCTCGCCAGTCTTACTTCAGCTACAGCGGGAGACTGCAGCTGCACAGCAATCACAGGGAGAATAGAGTGGAATGGCGTCCGCGACCGGGGTAGCGGATATAGGCTGGCGCTGCTTTTTGGGAGCGATGGGCGAATGGCTCGTAGTGATGACATGCGTCTAAACAAGCGTAAAGAGACGTAACAAACTAGCAAAAAGAACAATGTACAAATAAATTTATAAATATCGGGATATATAGGAGCAGATTAAGGGGATTCTGGGTCTATATGGGGAGGCGGAAGGGGAATATTAGCTCTGGTCGGCATCCGAGGTCACTGCAAACTATTGTCCCTATGCCGAATTCGCTGCCAAGAATTCCCGCCAAGGGCTAAAAACAACTTTCCGCTCTGGCGGAGAGGGAGGGATTTTGGGTTGGGCGGGCGGGAGGTTCTAGGCTAAGAATGCACGTGGGATGGCGGAATCCTTGGCACTTTACGCGCCAGAGTTGAGCAGTTGAGCCCTAGGGGAAAGGAGGGGTGGACAGATGCCAAGACAGTACACGTGATGATGGCGGACTTATTGGCGGAAGTCGGGCGGAGCGGGAATACACTCCCTCCGCCCCTCTCCGCCTTCCGCCCTGCTCCTAGCGATAACGATTAATTTTTGGCGGCGATACACTACCCCAGGATAGGATAGTAGGCCTGGTTCTTTCTCCTTTCTCACTTCGCATCCACTCAACTTCCACCCTCACCTTTGCTATGTTATGTTACGCCTCGCAACCTCCATCATGACGAACGCCCCAAAAAGGGTCGCCATCCCCCGAAATGGCGTCGACTACCGCTGCAAGGTAGCCCTCGCGCCCATGGTTCGCTCCGGCGAACTGCCCTCGCGCCTCCTCGCCCTCCACTACGGCGCCGACCTCGTCTGGGGCCCCGAAACCGTCGACCGCTCCATGATCGGCACCACACGAACCTTCAATACCGCCCTCTCCACCGTCGATTTCACGCGTCTCTCAAGCAACGGCTCTCACGGCCCGCGAAAGGACCAGAAGGAGAGCGTCATCTTCCGCCTCCATCCCGCGCGCGAGGGCAAGAAACTCATCTTCCAAATGGGCACCTCGGACCCCGAACGCGCGGTGCAGGCTGCGAAACTTATTGCCGGCGACGTCGCGGGCATCGATGTGAACGCCGGGTGTCCGAAGCCGTTTAGCACGAGCGGCGGCATGGGCGCGGCGCTGCTGCGCACGCCCGATAAACTATGCGCTATACTTGAGGCGCTTGTGGCCAACATCGCCTCCGAATTCGAGATTGGGATTAGTGTCAAGATACGCCTCCTGGAGACGCCGGAGGAGACCGAGGCGCTGGTGCGCAGGCTCTGCGCGACAGGGATTACGGGGCTGACGATCCATTGTCGGACGACGCCGATGCGGCCGCGGGAGAAGGCGATACGGGAGCAGTTGGCGATGATAGCGGATGTGTGTCGGGAGATGGGCGTGGCGTGTCTGGCGAACGGGGATGTGACGTGCCCAGAAGATGCGCAGGAGCTGGTGAATGCGTTTGGGGTTGAGGGGGCGATGATCGCGACGGCCGCTGAGACGAATCCAAGTTGTTTTAGGAGGAAGGAGGAGGGAGGGCTGGCGCCATGGATGGAGGTGGCGGAACTGTACCTTAAGACGAGTATGGAGGTTGAGAATCGCTGGGGGAATACGAAATATCTCCTTGGACACCTGGTGCCAGGGAAGGACCCGCTGTATCGCGGTGTTACGGGTAGCAAGTCCTATACGGGGATCTGTGAGCTGCTTGGGTTCCCGGAGCTGGTGGAGCGGGCGAAGGAGGTGGATCACGCTCTGGGGTTGGATGTGGTGCCGGTGAAGCAAGGGAAGAAGAAGCAGAACAGCACGGCGGATGCTGCGAGTGGTCAGTCGGGCGGGGGAAAGAAGGAGAAGCGGAAGCCGCTGTCTACTCGCGGTGTCGAGAACTCGAAGCCAGCTGTGGAGACTCCGAAACCGACAGTTCAGAGCCCGACAGTACCAATGGACATCCCACAGCCAGCCATGGAGAGCGCACTGGAAGCGCAGCCCGTATAAAAGCAGTTATGTGGAAACAAGGAAAAGCACGTGGGGGAAAACCACACTACATACACAAAAAGTGGTTTCGCGATTTTGGCACAGGCGTTCACAGGCATGGAAGGAGTTTGTTTGCATTTGTATAATAGATGGAAGGGATGGCGTTTGGGATTGTTTAAGCCTCTCAAAAACGAATATGTAATAAGAACAAGAAATATGCAACCCAGATCTAGTCTTATTTTTAGTTTCAGTCGCATGATCCTATTATCAGTCCTACTCCTAACCTAGTCCACTCCCGTGTATTCCATTCTGATCGAACCATCAATGCTAGGCCTTTAATATTGCACTGTACAGAGTAGACAGACCCCCTTGTATTATATCAATCACGTGATTTGGAGATTTGGAGACGATTATCGCTCAGTTTCGGGGATTTCGCTTAGAGCACTGACACGGCCGCCTATCGTCGCTTGCCCCTCCGCCAATCACATCGCTACAATCCCCCCAAATCCCCAACTCGCCCCATAATTCCGCGATTGCCGTGGTTATCCGTCGGTAAAGAGCTGCCCATTACGCTCCAATACCCCGCAAAGAGGACGGTTTCCCCAACATTCCCAGCCATGCACCCCGTCTAAACTGACATCGTTACCCCGTTAAGGAACACTTGGCGGTTACTCCGCGGCTTCGGCGAGAATAGCTTCCAATAACTGTGGGCAGCGCTTGCTTTAGTCACTGTGCACATTGTTTGTGGACAAATATAGCTTCTACTCCGCTACTCTACTCGTATAGTCTCTTTCTCTTCCTCTCCTCCTCTTCTACCCCTCCTTCTCGTCTTTCTCCCTTCTTCATTCTTAAGCCTCACATCTCTCCCACCTATCCCGGTAATCCACAATGCGTCGCTCCATCGCCCGCAGCGTCCCCGCGCTCGCCTCCCGTGCCAGGCCATCCCTCACCCCCCGCCTCGCCGGCCTCTCTACCTCAACCCCAATCCAGACATCCAAGTCCACCATCCGCAGCATCCACATCACCTCGCGGACCCAGCAAGCTTCCTCCTCCGGCGTTAGGCTCACCTCCACCACGACCTCTTACCCCACCTCGCACGAGAAGATCCAGAGTCCCGGCGACACCCCCTTCTTCATCAACAACAAGTTCGTCGCCTCGTCAACCAGCGAGTTCATCGACCTCCACGACCCCGCCACCAACAACCTCGTCACCCGCGTCCCGCAGAACACCGATGAGGAGCTCCGTGCTGCTGTTGCCAGCGCCCAGGCTGCGTTCCCAGGATGGCGCGCTACAAGCATCGTTTCCCGCCAGCAGATCATGTTTAAGTTCGTGCAGTTGATCCGCGAGAACTGGGACCGCCTGGCTGCATCCATCACGCTCGAGCAGGGCAAGGTGGTTTCCGATGCCAAGGGAGATGTGCACCGTGGTCTCCAGGTTGCGGAGAGCGCGTGCGGTATCACTTCGCAGCTTACCGGCGAGGTGCTGGAGGTGGCGAAGGATATGGAGACGAGGAATTACCGCGAGCCATTGGGTGTTGTCGCGGCTATCTGCCCATTCAACTTCCCCGCTATGATTCCCCTGTGGTCCATCCCGATCGCGACTGTCACCGGTAACTGCCTGATCCTCAAGCCATCTGAGCGTGATCCCGGCGCGGCTATGATCCTGGCCGAGCTGGCAAAGGAAGCTGGGCTTCCAGATGGTGTGCTGAACATCGTTCACGGCTCGCACAGGGCCGTGGACTTCATCCTCGACGCCCCAGAGATCAAGGCCATCAGCTTCGTCGGCAGCAACAAGGCTGGAGAGTACATCTACAGCCGCGGTTCGGAGAACGGGAAGCGTGTCCAGGCTAACCTCGGCGCCAAGAACCACGCTGCCGTCCTGCCAGACTGCAACAAGAACCACGCTCTCAACTCCATCGTCGGCGCCGCATTCGGTGCCGCGGGTCAGAGATGCATGGCTCTGAGCACCCTCGTCATGGTCGCCGAGAGCAAGGAGTGGCTCCCTGAGCTTGCGGACCTCGCCAAGTCGCTCGTCCTCAATGGTGGGTTCGAGAAGGACTCTGATCTGGGACCAGTTATCAGCAAGCAGAGCAAGGAGCGTATTGAGGGCCTGATTGCCAGCGCTGAGGAGGAGGGCGCTACTATCCTCCTCGATGGCAGGGGCTACAAGCCCGCCGACCCCAAGTTCGCTAACGGTATGTAAACCCCATTGCCCCCGTTATATATACATATCTAACGTACAACAGGCAACTGGATCGGCCCAACCATCATCACCGGCGTCAAGCCCCACATGAAGTGCTACACCGAGGAGATCTTTGGCCCCGTCCTCATCGCCCTCGAGGTCGAGACCCTCACCAACGCCATCGACCTCATCAACGCCAACGAGTACGGCAACGGCGTGGCCATCTTCACCAAGTCCGGTGCTACCGCACAGGCCTTCCAGAAGCACATCGAGTGCGGACAGGTCGGGATCAACGTCCCGATCCCCGTGCCGATTGGCGTGTCGAACTTCTCGTTCACAGGGAACAAGAAGAGTATTGCGGGAGGAGGCGCGAATACGTTTTACGGAAAGATTGGACTCAACTTTTATACGCAGCAGAAGACAGTGACAAGTCTGTGGAAGGAGGAGGATGCGTTGGCGACCAAGGCGGATGTGTCGATGCCGGTTCACCATTAGGGAGTGTTAGGTTAAGCTGAAGCTAAGCTAATAGTTTGAATGGGGAATGTGAAAGCAATATTTATATATGTACGCATGAGCAAATGCGTGTCATGAATAATTCCCTTCGTAGCTGCCATCATTTCACGTTCAAACGTGATGCCCAAAAAAAAAACACATTCCATCTATCCCACTACCAATATATCCGGGTATACCCACGCGCTCCCTACTTCTTAACCAACTTATACTTCCCTCCTCCCAACTCCAGCTCCCCCGCCGCCACCTTCGTTGCCAGGTACTCCGCGAGCTCCTCGTTACTATACGGAAACCCCTCCACAATGAGCATCTTAAGCATCATCCCAATCTGCGCCAACGGCATCTGCGCCGCGCTATTCTTCAGCATCCCCTGTATAAACTTCCAGTACATAGCCATTTTATCCTCGGCCGGCGCGCTGCGCGGCCCGTCATCGGCACTTCCACCAGCCGCGGCAGCAGCGGCTGCTGCATCGGAGCGCTGTCGCTCAGCCGGGTTTAGCGTCTCCAGGACGGCGAACTCGTCGGGGCGCGGGGAGTGCAGGACCATTTTGCCGACCCAGAAGGCAAGCGCGGAGCGCAGCAGCGCTTCGTCCATTTGGAGGTGTTCGGCGAGGTATTCGAAGCTGCGGGATACTGGTTCGGCGCCCTGTGGCGCGCCTTGGAAGGCCCAGATGACAGCGGCCTGGTATGTGTGTACCACCTCCGTGATAGTGCGGTCTTCGAGTTCGATATCGACGGTCGCGTGGCCGAGGGCGTGCAGCCAAGCGAGCTTGCGCGCGTTCTTGAGGGATTCGAAGCCCGCTTCGTAGCGCTGCTGGAGGTGGGCTATGGGGTCGGGGACTTTGTAGGATTCGTCCTGGAGCTGGGGCCAAAAGAGGCGAGAGAGGATTTTTGCGTGGAGGGAGGGTTTGAGGAGTCCTTCGGGGCTCATGTCGTCTTGGGCGGTGCGGAGGGTGTGCAGGCTTGCGGTGGTGATTTCCTCGGCGCTGGGGTCGAGTTTTTGGGCGCGGCGGATGGCGCCGTTGAGGCGGCGGGAGTCTTGGATGTCCTTGATCATTACTTCGCAGCTTTGGAGGCTGGATTCGCCGAAGCGGGTTTTGAGTAATGCGAGTACTTTGATCTAGAAATTGTTAGTTGAGAAAATACGAAGTTTTGTATGGACCTACCTCTCGGTCAAAATCTCCGTCATTCTTGAGGAGATTGTCTCCGATGATACTCTGAAACTCCTTGATAAAGACATCTTGGGAGCCGAGTACACCAATCAACGTCCCAATAATGTCAACATTCTTTCGGCGTTTATACCCAGGGCCAGCATCTACTGGATCTGGAACCCATTCCATATCATTCCAATCCATATCATCATCAGGGCCCTGCGCGGAATCCACACCGCTATTAAGCAAATATGCCAACTCGACAAGCTTGTCTCCATTGGAGTTACTTGGTTTGCCTTTCTCGATATTCTTATCAGCAAGCAACCCAGTAATGATAATCCTCACAGTGTCTTCCCGTGAGCACAAATAAACTTGCAGTGGGTAGGCAACACGATCGAGGAGGACCTTTGAATGGTCTAGGGCATGGAACGAGCATATCATGGCAATATAAGTCCTCAGAATCTCTAGAGTCGACTTTCCAGGATGCAGTAGTCGCTCCTTGAGCTCCACAGTAAAGGCCTCGGTCAATTGTAGGCGCCTCTGTGGCGTAGTAATGGCCGTCCGGAGGTCATCGATTGCTCCTCCACCATTCGGCCAGTGAACAACTATGTCGAATAATTCTGAAGTTCGGAGACTTGCAAGGCGTCCAATCGCCATTGCTTTCCACTTTTCCAAGTCGCTGTATGCGACTTCAGTAAAGTCCAATTGACTCAATACCTCGACAGCTAGTCGAGCGTACTCATTCTCTGTCCAGGCGCAGAGATCTGTGACGCATCTAGATGGCTTTGAGTGGTTCACCACTCTCGGTACCAGGGGCTCGTCCTCGGTGGATAGTGATGAGGGGCCAACGAGTGAGCTCCTGAAGTGCTGAGACTTTCTCCGTTTTGAAACCTCGGCAGGGTTTGGCGGAGCTGGCTCATCTTTCCATACACGCTGGTAAGTGCCGTACACATATGTGGACATGCTGGTATTCATAGCCTCGGCGAACATGATCTGGAACTTCTCGCCCCCTAATCCGACGTTATGTAACGCCAGGGCAAGCGCCAGTAGCTTCGACCTGGCATCCTCTCGTTCCATCTCATCTGGATATACCCGGGTGCCGTCCACATCGCGAGGGACAGCGAGGACGATAGGTATCTCCCGGTTCACATACCACTCAACAGTCTCCCAAACGGACCCCGGCACTGATTTCCTCACCAATGCTTGAAAGTCTCGTTGGAATCCCCCTTTAAATGATTCCGGTAAGGATGAGCTCCGGTGGCTCAATGTCTTCTCTATCTCGGTCACCTTATCCAGATACAGGCTTTGAGCTTGCACCAAGACCTGCAGCGTCCGCTGTAACAGTTCCTCGTGGCCGAACCCAGTAACGGCATTCTCAAGCCATGGCTGCACCGTCCGAAAAAAATGAGACCGCATATTTTGGGACAGCCACTTCACGAGGTTTTCATGATGCGCCGCATATGGCAGGCGGGTTTCCGGCGTCAAGACATCCAGTAAAGCCGTGCCGTATTTCAATGGAGGCGACGCCTTTTCCGCGCTATGGATTTCTTGCCCATAAGGGCTGAATGGCTCATTCTGGAAAGAAAGCCAGCTAGTCACTACATGCCAAGATCTATCCCAGGTGACCTGGTCTTGGACATGTCGTGAGGAGTCCCTTGGGGTATCGGATGGAGGTTGATAATCCGAACCACGGGTCGCAAGATGCTGATTCCCCGTGCCTCCAAAGCCTCCAAATGGCTGCCCTGGCGCCGTGAATCCGATGTTGGGAGTCGACTTGGGTGTGGGCTCAGAGACAGAGACAGCGTATTTCTCGAAGACGGAGTTGAACACCTGTCTTTGACGCGCCTTGAGGCCTGCCTGCGCCATTCTTAAAGTTCGTGCCTCCTCACAGGAGGAGTTTCATAATAATTATAACTCTCTGGGTATCATATTCGTACAGTCGCTGTATCGCGGGGTTGTGTTGCGTCACGTTGTCTAAACACGCTAGTGCTTGTAGCCCCCAGTTAGGAAATCGCGAAACTATTACGAAGTCACATGACTTTCGGATATAAAATTTCTATCTGCCGCGAATTGAACCCGCCCACATAAATATTGTCTCATCGTTCTGCGCCAAAGGGAAGGTGGGACTTGCTGCACTGCAATACAGCATGCGGTGTTCGTGTCTCTTAAGCACGTCGCTCTCTTTGTTTACTTATTATCTTAAGTATCACTCTTCAATGTCTATATAGCCAATGGCCAAGTCTACTGAGTAAGACAAAAATCGATGATGGATCTATTTTGCCCCTTTTTCTTACGTCAGTCGCGTGACGTTTTGGTGTGTCCCCTCCAAAAAAAAACCTAGACAGTCCCACATATTACGATCGCCCTCCTATGGGGAGCAAAAGACGTGTAAAGAGTGGGAAAACCAGAGTGTGGGGAAGCAAAACCGATCCATGTCAGAAGGTTGTAGGTAGGTAACAACAATCTAGGTAACTGCTCTTTCCTACTCTCTTCTTATTCATCGATTCTGTTCCTTCCTCATCAGTCTTCCTCGTTTCCTAGCCAAGCCAGTGTGCGTCTAAGCTGTACGGAAAAGACAACAAAAGAGATAAAGAGATAGAGAGAACCCATGACCAGCATCGTTTGCTGTATCACGCAAGCCCAAGGCCTAGTCAACGATGGCGCAAAGCGGTATGCCCGTCGAAGAGGTTGATATTCCATCAACCAACGGATACCATACTCAAGAAAAACACACCAAGGACGAATCCCAGGTTGAAACCCAGATCGTACCTCGCGAACAATATGTGTAAGTCACCCACGGACTCTCTCCCCTGATCAGCCCCTGACAGGAGGCACAGTAAATCAGGCTTCGCCGGAATCCTCGGATCCCCATATGTCCTCGCATGCGCCTCGTTCTCCGCCATGGGCGGCCTCCTCTTCGGCTACGACCAAGGCGTCGTGTCTGTCATCCTCGTCATGGAGCAATTCCTCTCGGAGTTCCCACGCGTCTCGGAGACCGCAGGAGGGGCCGGGTTCTGGAAGGGCCTCTTGACCGCCATGATCGAACTCGGTGCGCTCATCGGAGCCATGAACCAGGGATGGATCGCGGACAAAATATCGAGAAAATACTCCATCATGGTCGCGGTTGTGATCTTCCTCGTCGGAAGCATATTGCAGACTGCTTCGTATGGCTATGCGATGCTCGTCGTCGCGAGACTCATTGGTGGAGTCGGGATTGGCATGCTTTCCATGGTCGTACCCCTATACATCTCTGAGATTAGCCCTCCGGAGATTCGGGGAACGCTCCTCGTACTTGAGGAGTTAGCAATTGTCGGTGGGATTGTGATCGCATTTTGGATCACCTACGGGACAAGATTCATACCTGGTGAATGGTCATGGCGCCTCCCGTTCCTCCTCCAGATTATTCCCGGCATCGTCTTGGGCTGTGGAGTGCTGGCTCTGCCATTCTCCCCACGCTGGCTCATTTCTAAAGGGCGCCATGAGGAGGCATTGGCCTCGCTGTCTAAACTCCGCCAGCTACCCCCTGACAATGCCCTCGTGCTGAGAGAGTGGACTGAGATCAGAGCCGAGGTGATGTGCCACCAAGAAATCAGCGCTGAGCGCCACCCAAAGCTCCACGCTGAACCAACGCGGCTCAACCGCATCAAGCTGGAGCTCGTGTCCTGGCTTGACTGCCTGAGACCCGGGTGTATCAAGCGTACTCACGTCGGTACGGGTCTCATGTTCTTTCAACAATTCGTCGGCGTCAACGCAATGGTTTATTACAGGTAAGTCCTTACAGGAGATAACTACCATTTCCCACGCTAACCCCTGAATCAGCCCAACACTCTTCAAAACAATGGGCCTCGAGTACGATATGCAGCTCATCATGTCCGGTGTTCTCAATATTTGCCAGCTCGTCGGCGTGGCGTCCAGTCTCTACACCATGGACCGCGTCGGCCGGAAGCCGCTACTGGTATGGGGAAGTGTACTGATGTCAGTCTCCCACATCATCATTGCCGCGCTCGTCGGTGTGTTTGGCAAAGACTGGACGCACCACCGCAACGCAGGCTGGACATCAGTTGCTTTTTTACTATTCTACATGCTCGCTTTCGGGGCTACTTGGGGACCCGTACCCTGGGCCATGCCCTCGGAGATCTTCCCCAGCTCTCTGCGAGCAAAGGGAGTCGCACTATCCGTCTGCTCCAACTGGTTGTAAGTTCTCCCCATCGGATAATGCCCCAAACCCGTTCCCTAAACCCGAAACCCGCCAGATCACTAATACCGCGCGTAGCAACAACTTTATCATCGGGCTCATCACGCCACCGCTGGTTCAAAACACGGCATGGGGCGCATATCTCTTCTTCGCCATCTTCTGCGTGTTGTCAGGGGTGTGGGCATTCCTGTTTGTACGCGAGACGAATGGCAAGACGCTCGAGGAGATGGATGGCGTGTTTGGCGACTCCGCGAGTGCCGAAGATGAGGAGCGCAGACGCAGGATTGAGGATATCCTGCTCATCCGGGATGGAGATGCGGACAGTAGGGCTGAGGGGGAGGTTGGGGTGCTCCACGGGGGCAAGGAGGCTGAGTAAGGGGGGTTGGGCGGGGTGTCCACCCGAGCATACGCGAATGCCGGGTTAAAATTGGCTTTGGGAAGGAACGAGAAAGTGGTACCGTACTGTACAGTACAGTACCTTTGCTATATGCAATGCTTATCGGCCCGGCTCAACGTTGAGGGACGCCACGCAGGGGATCAGGAGAGCTGCGGACGATACTGTACTATATACACATGCCTGAATAGGGAATAAGGCGGATATGACAGGGCACAATACAAACGGAGGTAGCTCCCCAACTCGTATCCTATGCAACGTGTCGCCGTTCTGCAACTCCGATATATTGGGGAAGTGATATTAATCTGCAGATGCATAGACAGCCGGACCCATGGGCAGCTGGAGGAATGGGCTCGAATTGCTCGCTGCCTCGGAAAAGAAGGCGCCGGTTCGGGTCGCACTATTGCCGGCCTCGTAGGGCAGCATATACGCATCTGGGTAGCCCCCAAGGTAACATCCCCCTCCTCCCCGCGGAAGAACCTCCCCCTCGTATCCCCGTGCGACGTATGGATGCGGAACGATGCGGCTCCGCAGATCAGGCGTGCTGCCGAATCTGCGTGTACATGGGGAGGTTATGCACGGTCGGGGTCGGGGCTGGCAGTAGGGGGTTGCGTCGCCGGGGCCTCGCTCATCCGCCTGGATGCAGGGAGGGATCCGTTGGCTGTAGATGAATGGATAGCTGGGAGCATAGTTTGAGCTGCCTGGCAGGATAGCCAGTCTTGTAGGGCAGAGCCGTGGGGGCCGCGCTTATGGCGCTGTGTGACGCCGGAGGAGGGTCTAGATTGGGAGAGTCAGCCGGTAGGGCTGAGAGGTTGTGACGTATAGCGATGTATTGGGTGGGAGGCTGCAGGAGGAGGAAGGGAGGATTTGAGGTAGGGGGATTAGGGTTGATTCTGGAACTTGAGCTCGTGTTCATGGAGGTCTATAGGGCTGAAGGAAGGCAGGCATATTGAGGGCGTTTTGAGGGCGTTTTTGTGGTTGAGGGACTAGAGGGAAGGATGCGGGGTGCGGTCCATCTGATGGGATACGGGTGGCGATAGATTGTGGATGATCGGATGAGCGGGGGATGAGGAGTGGATTGAGAAGGCAAGAGGCATGGAAGGGAGTAGAAGTGAGAACCCCGATGGAGTTGGACAATATTGTCGTGGTGGCGGTGGTGTCCAGAGCACGGGAAGGGAAGGGCAGGGGAGGGAAGATTTCGGGGAATTGGACAAGCTTCTCAGCCCCAAAGATTCTGTTCTTAGGAGGTGAATTAGGAGACGACGGAGCAGATACAGAATTGCCAGAGCACAATAACAATGATGCCGCAACTACCGACTCTCTCGATCACTCAGCAGGTAAGGAGGACGGGAGCGCGGTCCTGCAGCTGTTGTGCGTGCAGCTTGAGTGTTGTCGATGTCAGCACTAGCATCTATTTGCGTGACAGCGTTGGGGGCCAAAAATTGAGGGAGGGGTGGTGAGTCGTGGCACGAAGATGCGTGTGTTGCATCGGTGGGCTGCACGTGGCTTGCTAGTGTGGGCTGGACGGGGAAATTCTGCATGCGTCCCGGATGGGAAGGGGGGTTCATCGGCGTTGCCAGGTCGTGGTTCTCGTCGTTGTCGCTAGGAGGGTTGAATAGCGGAATGAAGGGAGACAATTCTGGCGTGATAGCGGAAGTTGAGTCCATCATTCCATGTCAATTCCCCTCCCCCCGCCTACTAGCAAATCACTCAATATCACCTAGACCACGGTGGGCCACCAATAGCACCCGATCCGTGGGGTCCGTGGGGGCCAGAAAGTGGCGTCGGCAGGGAAGACACGGCCCAGATGCTAGGGCGGAAACGGTGGAGATAATCTGGCGAACGAACGATGACGCTTTGAGCGGGGGGAGCGAGTACAGCGCCATGCAGGGAACCGGAGTTTAGGAGCTGCATGGCTCCATGTGATGGCTGGGAGGCGACAACTGGCTGTGGAGAGAAGCGTCCTGCGCTGTTTTATGTCAAAATCCCAGCGCGCCTTTGTTATCGTGTTGCCAATGGAGAGTGCTATTGGGGATATCGCTGCCTTCAGCTCGTTGCTGGCACTTACTGGGTGATGTCGCCGGCTCTGCAGGGAAATAGGAATGATCCTATATACTCTTGAAGGGCATCCGTGGACAATCCGTGGAGGTGCTCCTGCCTGATGCAGCTATGGTGAGAGTATCCACCTTGAATCCTGCGACGCACAAACCACGAAGACAACGCGCGCACTGACTTAAGCCATCCCAGCCATACATCTACCGTATGCTATGCACGACCTTACGTCAGCACCCTAGTTGTCAAGTGTAATTTCAAGCAGCCAGGACTTGACAGGGGAGACAACCGGTGAAGAAAAGATGCTCGTAGGATACTCGATTGGGAACGAGATATAAACCATGTGACTTTCGGGATTCGGCATCTCTGAAACTCAAATCATTATGCAGCGGAGAAAATGGCGCGCCCTAGCGCAAGCCTCCCATTTCGACAGTTGGTCAACTAGAGGGGAGGGAGGAAGGAGTTCCCCCGCTCCCCACTCCCCTGGCGACGATCTTGGACGCTAAATATCTTTGCCAGACATTTTGTGCCAGGGTCGCATGGGAGGGCGGTCGCGGCTGCGATAGAACCCGAGAGAGGGTTAGAGCGACAAGAAACTAAGACATCGAGGGGACGCGCCACGCGGTTGGGCTTGTGGGTGGTTGTTGGGATGCTGGGATGGTGCCTGGCTGCTGTCGGTGTACTTCCGAACATATGATGTACAGTACAGTACTGGTAGAGGTGTGACGATGTCTCGGGCGCTGATGATGGGAAGGGTGGTTACGCCCGCGAGGAATTTAATATCCGCCGCTCTTCTGTTGTGCGAGCTGTCGGCCGACGGGTGCGGGGGGACCAACCAACTGGGTTGCGGAGCGGCGCGGAGACGAGCTTGGTTCAGGAAATGCGATCGAGAACATCGGAGTACAGGTGCCACAGCGCAATGTCAGACGCATCTCTGTCAAACGTAGCAGTGACGAGTAGCAGTTGCAGTTGTAATGCTGACTCTTTTGCCCAAGATGGTAGACGGTCCGGTCTTCCTGTTCGCGCAAGCTATGCTGCAGAGCACAGAATCTCGGTGAGCACAATCGCAAAAACCGATCCTCGCCGTGCCCGGCCGGTGGTATCTAGTCCGATCGCATATACGCCCGTACGCCGCGCGGCCGCCAAATGTATCACCGAGACCTCCATCCTCCCCATCAGCGATCGACACTGCGTGGCGGTGATCGTGCGCAACATTCTCATTCCCGTAGTCCCCGGCCGCTGGTCGCACCCAGCACCTGCACACGTCCGAAAATAGTACCTCCAACCTCCCACACACACAACTAGAATACAAACCAATACATCACGCCAACCGCGCTCGCGGCTGAGCCTCGCACCCACTGGCTCTTAAACGCTGCATATAGTTTCACGACACACTCTCAAACGAGGCGCAGCTATCATTGCCGCCGCGCGTGTGTATTTTGAGTGCTGATGCTGATTGATGCTGATTGATGCGTGGCGGAGCGGCGGCAGCGGCGGGGGGAGTAAGCGGGAAGGTCCTGGCGGGCACAGGTACGGTACAGTACAAACCACCAAGGTAGGGGCCACGGCCCAGCCGCGTCTGCGCGGTTCGGAACCGCGGGTGTTTTCGCGGCCGGACGGGGTCTTGGCCCTCGCCCCTCGCATCCCCCAATCTATTATCGCTGACGCGAGGGGCGGCGCCCGTCTCTCGCAAAAATTCCGCGGCTAAACGGGAAAATTGAGGGGGGGACCTGTTTTGTTTTCGGGCCTTTATCTTTGGGCTTGCAGCTGGTGCGTGCGCGCTGGATGCTTGGCATATGTCCTAAAGCCTTGGAGTGCTAGGATGCTAGAGCCTTGTCTGTCGTCTGAGGTGTGCTTGCGCTTGTGGGGTTGAGCGGCTCGGGGGCTCCGGACGCGGTGTACGTGTTTACTCACCGCATTGGAGCGTACAGAATGCCCTCACCGTCTCATTCTATGGGGGATGAATGAGCAATAAGCCCTTTGGGGCTTCTAGGAGGAGACACAGAGCACAGAGGTTGTGCTACCTGGCCGCCGGCGAACTTGCCTCGCCGGTGTGGTGTTGGTTAGACAAACAGAGCAATCAACTGACGTAGATCTTCCCCGAGCCAGCGGAATGCCATGCTATCAGAGATTGTAGATGTGTTGAGCCTGGGGTATTGAATTCGGCCGGTCCCCTAGATCAATAATTCGCACGCCAACGTGGGAAATCCAGCGATCGGAATTACAGGCAAACGCGTGGATTACCAGCGCAAATCGCGCGTCTTTCCGGAACTGTATTCCCGCCAGTGGAAAAAGTACCCTTAATTTAGACATTTCTGTTCATCGCTTTAGTGTTCAAGTGGGTTTTTTTTGGCGGCACATCCTTCCTTACTTGCTTGTTTGGTTTTGCTTTGCTGATGCTAGCTTACGTGACGGGAAGATAGCGCAGGGTAAAGTGCGTAAGGTTACGGTGAGGTCGCATCCGCCATGCACCAACCATGCACCATTGATGCGCCAACTATGCACCAACTAGGCAGCCACTGTGGGCTAGGGAGTTAGGTGGGTTCGAACGGCTCACCAAAGAACCGGGGTGTGGGGATGCGCATTTTTTGGTGTTTGGGCTCTGAGGTGCAGTTGGTTGCTGGAAGTAAGGGGGTGCGGACAACGCCGCTGTTAGTAAATTCGCCGTGGTTTGATTCACTGTAAACGCACTCCCCCATATGCACGATTTGTTTGCTGCGAGATTTTACCGGGTATCATTTTTGTTTGATTTTTGGGTCTGCAGCTCCGTTGGCTTGCTAAATTCTAAATGCTAAAGCGAGTGTGGGAGATGGGGTGTGCCCATTCCAAGAATGCCAATCTGAGGTAGTGCCCAGTACGCAAGCACGAGGCTGCTGCCAACAGCAGCCTCCACTCTCTCTATCCGTATACACGTAGCGCTGTGGCTGCAAGGCAGGCCGCGCTCGGTTTCCAACATGCATTCCCGCCCACCCTCCCACTCCAGAACCTGTCCAATTATGCCTCGCGGCCTTCGTAAAAAAAATATGTACACGAAGATAATAGTATAGTCTTGCCGTCGCCCCCACGGCGCTTGTATTAAGCAGCTGGCCGACTAGCCGGCTATGAGTTGCGTCGTTGCTTGCACTTCTCGTGTTGCATGTGCCCATTGCGTGCCGTCGTGCGCGTGAATTCCGCGCCGCACTTGGGGCAGGTGGGTTTAGAGGCCATGCCAGACTTCTCGCGTTGGTGGCGCAACAGGTTGCTGAAGGTCGAGAACTTGCGTCCATTGCAGTCATGGTCCCAACACTGTGGCTTCGGGCGCGAGTGCACCACGCGTACCGTGTCGGCGGACTCTTGAGAGCCGCTCGCCTGCTGCTGGTTGCCGTAGTAGAATTGCATTTCCGGGCCTGAAGTCATGGGGGGCATGGTGACTGGGCGGGAACTGAGAGGTGATGTCAGACACAGCTATTTATAAATGGGGGTGTGCTTGGTAAGACTAACCTGTGAGAAGGAATGGATGGTTCGCCAGGTGCGGTTGTGTATGGTAGGAGGTATCCGCCTTGGAAGTCGTTTTGGATTCTACAATTGTGTTAGTTGTTGATCTGATTCGTTCATAGACAAGATGTTACTCACATTGGGTATGGGGCCTGGTATAGTTCTGGTGATTGAGTGCTCGGGATTTGGGGAGGGCTCATGTATGGTTGTTGTTGTAGTGGAAGGTTGACGGAGGAGATGGATGCTGATGTCGTGGGTTGAGAATAGCCTCCAAGGGTCCTGGGAAGGATGTCTGGCGTAGTTGAGAGGGATGGGTGGTATGAGTTGCTTGATGACCTGTCGCGCCTCATCTGTGCCTTCGAGTCTCGCCGCGCCTGGTCTCTCTGGCGCTTGAGCTCACGTTGCTCAGTTGTGAACATTCCTCGAGGCGGGCTCGACGAAATAGAACGGGAATCACTGGAGACGATGGCCTGCTCGGAGAAGGGATCCAGCAGCCCAGATCCTTCCTGGAAACTGGTGCTTTGGTCAAACACTGGGCTAGGTTAGTCTGTGTAGTGCTGATGATTGTTCCAGAAGAGACTCACCTGGCCAAGGGTAATTTGAACGGTTCAGTGATGCGTCGAATGGCGGATAGTACTGAACACCCATAGTACTAGAAACGTTAGCATTGGCCTCATTGTAATTGGGGGTTTGGACAACTCACGTCATAGTGCTTTGGGAGTAGGGGTCTGCTTCGCTCGTGTAGCTGGATCTCGACGGCGGAGGGATAACTTGGTCTTGAGCTGGATCGAGGCGTAGAAGTGCTGTTTGTGAGGACTGAGTAGGGTCTATGAATGACCAGCCTTGCAAGCTGGTGTTCTGAGATGTGAGAGGAAGCGGGGCGAAGAGTGGTGGCGAGGAGGTAGCTGAGAATGCTGGGGACTGTTGAGGCGTAGACTGATCGTATTCTGAAGATGATGATAGAGGTGCTTGGTTAATGTCTATTATGGCAGACGACTCGGCGAGTGATAGTTGGCTTTGGGGTCTGGATCTAGACGTTTGTGAGTCTTCCTGACTTGGAAACTGACGATAAGGCTCCATGAGAAGATGGAGGAAGGATTAAAAAAGTATAGAAGATGACGAGAGATGACGAATGACTATGGTTGCACGTACGTGGAGACCAAGAGGTCAGCGATGCCAATTGTTCTAGGATATGTCGAGGTGAGAGCGAGATCGGTCCAGATGGGGCAGATTGTATTTATGAGAGTCGAGGAGGTGGACCCGGCGGGATACTATGTATATGTTGAGGGATGAGAAAGAGATGTTCCAAGAGATTCAGGATAGATCGAGGTCTCAGAATATAGAAAATGCTATTTTGGTGCCCTGGTTGGTTTTAACTCTGGAGTTACAAGGCTCTTGGATATCAACAACGCCTCCGCCTCGATGAACGTCCAGGGCTAGCAAGGCTTAAGTAGAATAAATGTGGATGGGGGGGTAAAGATGTCAGCGGAGAAGTGGCATGGGAACGTTGTAGTGGAGTTGTGCAAGGCCAGTCCAATGCCAGCAAATGCAAGTCCATTACAGCTCTGAGTGGAGGTCGACAGGGTCAGATAGGACGAAGCAAGACCCTCTAGCCCCCTCCCTCCTCACCCCCCCCCCCTCCCAGTCCCCATACATTTTTTGTGATCAAGCACAACGCCATAAAAAGTAGAAGCGAAGTAGCCACGAAGTAACCATTAATGAGATCTACATGCCACGAGAGGCACAAAATGGTGCAAGATGTACGGGACGGGTACTCGGTCGATTTGAAGTGGACAAAGGATTTGGAAGGTTGGGCCAGGGTACCCAGCACGACGCATGCCAGCAGAGTAGGACAGAGCTAGGCACAAAGTGTGGGTGCTGCAGTGGGTGAGGGTGGATTCTTCTGCAGCCCACAAGGTACAGTGGGTACAGTATAGTACCTACTGTACTCCATAGTAAGGGTCGCCGTTTCTCTAGCGCGCGTGCCCCATGTCCTTCCCATATTCCCGTTCGAGACATCCAGGTTTATTATTGAAGCGCACTAGTAGGAAGACGGTATGGCCGGGCTGGTGTATCCTGGTGTAGCCTCGCCTCGCCGACTCGCCCCATCCACCACCAACACCCAACACCCCCCCTCGTTCCCTGTAAATTGTTACCGAGAAGAGCCCCTGGTGGCGCTGCTGTATGATAGATTCAAGGAACATGCCGTCCAATCTCCTTATCCGGTAGACGTTGCGCGGCTGTTTTGGCGACGTGTGTGTCCGAGCAGCATTGGTGATGACATGACACATCACGATGGAGATGAGTCCGCACTCTATTCTAACAGATGCCGAATTGTGGATATACAGCGAGATGACCCCGCCGTGTGACTTCGGTTGTATGAAGGCCTGCTCCACCCGAGCCTCATCTGGCGTTTCCGCGTCGCTGAAGAGCCTTGGAGCCTCGCGACTAGGTCGCAGAAAGGCAGGCGAGGCATCTCTCTCACCAGGCCCGGAAACCCATTTAGAGTGCCACTGGCTATGAGCATCAAGGCTTGGCAACGGGCGAACGCGTACTCAGGCACCGCATTCCAGGTTGGCTCCTGCACTACTGGAATACCTCTGCTCCGGTCACCACTAAACCTCACAACCAAAAGCAAACTTGGCCTTGTCGTTGAAGGATCGTGATCCCTGTGTCTTGGGCGACCCCCCTTGCACCGTGGTCAAACCAATCATAGCCGACAGGCGAGAGAACCGCAGTAATTCAGCACATCCCGCAACGTCAAGGCCTTGTTCTCCCCCTGTCTCACCACCCCTGCTCTCCCCTGCATCTCCTAGTTTATCCTCGAGCATAACTCTCGGTTGCTTTGTACACTGAGATGCATAATGCACTTGCCCCCCCCGCCGCCTCCGCCGCGTTCCGTACCGACATCTTGGGCGCCACACCTGGCCACGCTGGGTACAACAGCATTCCAGAAGACCGCATTCTTCGTGGCTGTGCCAAGAATGCCCCAATCATCCCAAAGGCCATTGATAGAGAGGCCGCGGGCGCTTACACTGAGGCTTAGACTCTGTTCAGAGCGCGCGGTAAACATATCTTAGACTAACAATAACGACAATCATGCGCGCCAAAGATAGAGTGACGAGACCACGAAATGAGGCAGGGAAAGATGGAGACGAAAAGACGGAGACACCGTTGATCTCCAACAGCACCTATTGCCTTTTTGGGTATATGTTTCGATTCACCCGAATCCCGCTTCCGGCGGAGAGTTCCTGCCACTCACATGACGGCACAACAAGGCTATCCGAGAGGAGGCTAGCGTACTGTGAGCTGGAGCCCCACTGGTCTCCCCTGCCGATTTGGAATTCCCCAAGTGATCAACATGGCGCTGGAGTAGCAGCAAGGACAACCGGACTGTGTTGTGCGACGCCGCACGCACGGGAAACGCCAGAAGGCAGGCAAGACAGGCATAAGAACACTCTAATGCACGTGGTGAGGAATGGGAACATTGTCTGCACGCGAAAACCAGCGAGTCCCGCCGAGACATCGACGAGTCGTCACAACAACAATCCACAGCAACCCCAGCCATGCCATTCCGCTCCTCTCTCCCCGCAAGGATTCCTGAAACACCTAGTAACATCTCCAGGAATGGCCTGCCACAGTGTTTTTGACAGATGTAATAATAACAACAACTTCCATGGCAGCCCAGTGGAGGACCTTCGGCTCCGAAGATAATCCCGAGAACGCACGAGGAGCAAATGGGCGACAAAAGCGAAACAACCCTAAAAATGCCAAAATTAGCAACACTAGTCGGCGTTGATTGGACAGAGAGTAGCTGTGCAGTAGTGCGGCACCAGCGATTAAGATTGCGCTGCCAAATTTGTCATCCCTGAGACACTCACTACCTATAAAGCAGTTAGCTCATAGCCCCAAGTGTCTCTAGTGCGCGTCATAGCGTGCACGGTACAAGTAGCCAACAATAGAACTCTCACATCTTGCCCACTTCAAGCGGCAGTGGCTTGTCGCCAAAGCTCCATCTTGCCGCTTGACAGTCCGGGAAGCGCGTCTAAAACCCGCCCCAGGTCCACCAGGTTGCCCTCGCTCTTCTCCACACACAGCCCGTGCAGACAGCTCGTCATGGAGCTGCTTCCAAAAATACATTTGCCCTACCCGGAAGACATGGATGGCATCGTCTACCCCTCACATCTAAACCCCCCCCCTCCTCCCCCCCGTCAGCGATCATTTAGAAACGAAACAAACTAGAGTTGTGTTGTGACGATAATAGAACCAATGTGCTAGGCAATCTCTCCATCTCGAATCCTTCTCATGGCGGTGGTGGATGCTCGAGTCGAACATAGGCGATCCCTCCCTGATGCAACATAGATGTTTCTTGATATAGCTCTCCCCCACTTCAGCCCGTCATCACCTACCTCTACAGGACAGAATGAGAGGACCAGGTTGAAGCCATGCTGTCGTCTTAGGTGAGAGACTCCCAACCCATCTCGCTTCGAAGTCCGGATCAGACGGCTTGATAGGGCACGAGATGATATTCATCTATCTGCAACATATTATTAAACGGAGATCGAAGGTAGGGATGCATTCGGACGACATGAGGTGATTCTCAAGGGTGTGTTTATTTTTATAACATGATCGACTTTGAAGTTTAGCTTGGTAAGCTGTTTGGCTAAATATCTTCAGAAGGACCCCATCAAATTAATTTCCCACTTAAATATTCCAAGTTGAAAAACTTACACTGTGGAAACCACAACTTATTCACCTCTGGGAGAGGATGCCAACCCCATGGACCATTGCTATACCTTTGCCGAACACTGACTTATTAACAGTACAGTCCTATATGGCCGTGTTTATATTCACTTCACCATTGTTGCCTATATTGACAGGCGTGTTCTATTTGTGAGTTAAAGTTTACCCCAGATAATAGCGCCTGAGGCTCCAAATGTTTGTGCGTGATGTGATTGGCCAGGTAACAAAGTTGACAACCGCCTTGCGGCTCACGGCCACTTGGTACCTCACTTTACCTAAGCGTCTACAGCCTCATAGAAACAAATTCAGCCCACAACATCCCCAGTCTACTCATTGGTGATATTGACCTCTCCTGCCGATTCCACGGTATTTTGAATCTCGATCTATCCCTTGTGACCTCGTCCTATCGCTCCTGCTTCATCGGAAACTAAGTCACCGACCGAGCAAGGAAGGCCAACCAGGCCAACACGCGATATCGACTCATCGGTCAAGTTTGTATTATGAACGACGAGCAAGCACATACATCCTCCAATCCCGACTCTGTGGCCCCAGAGTCCGATACAGGACATACCCCCCACTCAAAAGCTGCAACCACTGGAGCGTCGTCCAATGACCCGTCCGCTACTCCTACACAGGGATCGGCGCCGCCCCTCGTCATGGTAGACACCGGACATGTCGAAGAGAGCCCGAAAGGCGACAGTGGATTTAGGAAGACGGTATCGAAACCCCCGAAGAAAAGGGCGCCCGAGTGGCCTTCTGCTCCGCGGCGGCAAGGGCCGCTGAAGCTCTTGGATCTCCCTGTAGATGTTCTCAAGGAGATCGTAAGTGAGGTATGTAGCGCCTTATCCACAGATATCCTATGTGTATCCTAACGGTGTACTGTCTTATAGATCACACATACGAATGACCTCACGGCTCTGGCTCTTACCCACTCGGCTCTCCATAGCCTTGCGATACCACACATCTACTCCCGATTTGACATCGTATGGCCCGATGCTACGTCGACATCCGACACAAGAACCGGAGTTGATGCATTGACTTATGGCCTGTCAACTCTGGTGATGTCGCACCGACTATACGAGCCGTTATCTCTAATTCAAGAACCACAACCGTCGAATGCGGTTGCGTCAGGTACACCGCCCGCTCCTGGATCCAGGTTACGGATAGGAAACAACTACTCTATGTACACGAGGAAGTTTTCGCTGGGCAATGGGCCATCCGACTGGGTGCAGGATTATATGATAACGAAAGAGAGCGGGAAGATGCTTGGGACGCTGGTAGCATTGGCAGTGGCCCGGATGGTTAATCTGGAGACATTCGTCTGGGACATGCCGACTGGCGTTCTGAGGGATGTCTTCTTGTCCCTCTCCTCCCTGGAGCGGAATAATAAACCTGGAGAATGTCGACTGGAGAAGTTCCTCGTACGCTGGCATGACAACTCTCTGGACCAGCCTACTCCGCCTGGTGGCTCGAGTCTTACGGCCCCTGGTGGATCAGTTATACCTCCGAACTCTATCGTAACGTCGGTCGGCATCCCGCTTCCACAAGACAACCTTCAGCATCCGTTAAACCCCCACTTTGTGAGCTCTAGGCCGGCATCGTTTCACAATGCCGTTGAGCATCCCACGCTCTCCGTTTTGCCGCCCTTAAAGTCTCTGAGTGTGCTGGATATCGACGAGGTTTCTTATCTCGACGAGATGAGCGTTCTCATCGAGAGGTCGAAGGATCGCCTACAGGCGCTTCGTGTTGGCATATCAAGAAAGGCGTGTGAACGCCCATTCGTCATGCCCTGGGATTCAGTTGGCCTCCATCAAGTTGACCACGATCAAACATGGCCTGGTGCCCAAAGTAAAATCGGCGATTTGAGGCTTGGTGGCGTGCTAGGCGTTATTATGGGGCGTGTGTTTGATATCCACAGAAGCGCAAAGGCTCCAGTGGCGCTTAAATCAGAAGCCACAGTAGTACCTGGTGGCGGACAAACAGATATGCTTAACGGCATTGAGGCCCTTAATCTGGGGGGTTCCGCTGCTTCCGATGCTGCTGTTAACTTTGAGGAGCACCCTCAAGTAATGGATATGGTCGATCAAGATATATCGTCAACAAACGCACTTATTGAAGGCGCTGAACTTCTCCCAGCGGATCATGGCGACCATGACCATGTCGAGGACGAAAGCGACCCGTCGAAAACTGACACGGAACCTTTGATAAGTGATGCCGGGAATGCGGATCTAGGTGTTTCATCAAATATCATATCACCTGGGGTTGAGATCTCTCAGCTGAACATATCGCAACCTTATGAAGTTCCCGCATCGGCGAATAGGCGGCCCTCGAGGAAAGGCGCGACTTCTGAGAAGTCTGCCGATGAATCCGGGCTGCCAAAAAGGAAACTGCTCACAGGGAAGCTCCGGTTGCAAGTTCTTGAGCTCGAGCGTGTACCGCTGTCAATATACGTCCTGCAGAAAGCATTCGACTGGACGACGCTCAAGTCGCTTACTATCCTGGATTGTGCATACCATGAAAGTCTCTGGAGAATGCTGCGACGCCAGTTCAGGCCCCAGCTCGGCACGAACTCAACTAAAGCGAACCCTCATATGGAGTACCAGTTAAATCTGAAGCATATCCATACGGACATTGCGACGCCGTCACTGATCTCTTTCCTAAAGGATACTCTTGGCCCGAATACTCTCGAGGTCCTGTTTCTCCAAGATCGCCGCCAAAAGACTAGTAGCTCAGTTACTATCGATGCCATTTACAAGGGCCCTCTCAGAAGGCATCGGAAGAGTTTGAAGAAACTGCTCATCGACTCTTCGGATAGGATTCCAAGGGGCCCGTCCGTATCGAGCGAGAACGCTCGCTGGAGGACGTGGATGCTGTCCAATGAAGCTCTGTCGTATATTACAAGTGGCAATATGACAAGTCTCAAGGAACTCAGCGTCGCCATTGACTATAGGGACTGGGTAAGAGTATAATCCCAATAACTTGAACGTTTGCTAACGAATCCACAGCATTTCTTCCTCCGCAGGCTTCCTAATATCCCAGGGTTACGATCCCTGAACATCCCTTTCATCGGCGACCATGTCACGCCTGGATATGATCCGAAGGAACTGGCCATGCAGGTTGTGGACATGATATTCCTACGGCCGGAGATCGAGCTCTGCTACTTAGGCATCTCGAACAAGTGCTTTGAGATCTTAGAGAATCGTCCGGGCGACGAGAGACACTCAGGCGACGATGCGGTTACGGCGCATGGCGAGCTAGGGGAACAGATGACGGAAGACGAGGAGGACGAAGATGCCGAGAGCGATGCGGACGATGACGATGCTGAGAGTGAGGCAGACGATGACGATGGGACGGCTACGGAGGCTGTCGAGACCGAAGGCGCTGAATATGAGCTTTCAGACGGTAGTGACGAGTTCGACGGCGCGTCAGAGGTTGATTCGGACACGGAGGGCAGCAGGATGTCGCTGCGGCTGCGCGAGATTCTCTTCTATGACGACAAGGTGGCCATATTCAAGGCGAGGCATATGCGTCTTTAAGGCGGTGTACCGCCCCCATCTGGTTTGTGTTTTTTTATCTATTTTAGGCAGACGTTTACGAAGAAGCGGGATTTTGGGAAGGGGCGTTTTTCTTGAGGACAGAGATGATTAATAGCATTGGAGACACATATATACATATGATTTTATTGGGATGGGCGAATCCAGGTGTTTGCATCAGCAGCAGCAGAGAGATAGATTGCTGCATTAAAGGGGGGGAATTATTGGGCGAGCGCTGGTTTCGTTGCTGGGAGTCGATGGAAGGGGTGGGGAGATCATATTGCAATACTTTTTTGCCACTAGCCATAGTTATTGTAGCTTCGATAGCTGTTGTTGGGAAACAGTTTCGTCGCTAGGAAGCTGTTTTTGACAGACCTTGCATAAGTGAATGAGTGACTGTTTGTTTACACATGTACTGTACAGCTCACAAAACCAGATATCCTTGTCCCAGCTCCCGTCCATATTGTAGTGCCTAAAGTCAATAAAAGTACTGGCCGCCAGCGTGTCGTGTCCCAAACCCAATCCTCGTTCACCCCCGAGCATGAGATGTCACCCAATGATCTGGCGGGGGGATGCATGGATGACAGTCAATTCCCCAAGGGGTGTGCTAGGCACAACACCAGCGGACAAGGCAGGCGTTGTTGCTACAGTGGGGTGGGGTACTCACTGAGGCGGGGCCGTGCGGTATCATCGCATTCGGGAAACAAGGGAAATCAGGAAACGCAACATATCTCTTCCTTTCTCCAACGACGACGACGCTCTGCACACTCTGTCCTTAAACCCGCTGACGCGTGTCGCCATATAAGAAAGTCGCTTTGCTACGCTTTAGATACCCAAGATATCCTCCATCCTGTTTTTTTGAGCGTTCCTGAGACAAGAGACAGCGCTGAAGTAAGGTGAGTTGCCCGCGTGCCTGAGATGGAAGTGAAGCGCGCATAGAGGATAGTACTGACAACCACCGCGCAGACGAGCTACAAAACAACACACCTCTCACGCACCACCGCGAAATCCCAATACAATACCCTACCCCGCGAATCCCGCCACCCACAACCCACCGCGCCCGCCGCCATGGCGACCTTCTTCACCGACCTCATGACCTCCATCTTCACCCCCGGCCCCACCTCCTCGCTCCTCCTCGCCACGAACGTCTCCTTCGCGGCACTGCAGGTTACCTTCCTCGGTCTCCTGATCGCGACCTTCTCGATCCACTTCGTGGTGCTATCGGTGCTGTGCGGTTCGCTCTGGTGGGGTATCAACTGGTTTGTGGCGGAGCTGCGGGCGCATGAGGCGGCGGAGAAGGAGAGGGCTAGGGAGGAGGCTGAGGCAAGGGGAGAGAGCAGCGAGAGTGATACGGATGCGCAGACTGTGGTGGGGGTGAAGGGGGGGAGTGGGGCGGAGGTTAGGGAGGAGGTGGAGGGGTTGGTGAAGAGGGATTTGGCGGAGAGTCCGTTGAGGAGTAAGAGTGATGTTAGTACGGAGGATGAGTGGGAGAGGGTGTCGGAGAATGAGAAAGATAAATAGGGGGTGTGTAGAGGAGCTGAAGAGAGGTGTGATGCTGGTTTCGTTGGTTTCTGGGGATTCTGTTGTGCGTTGGGGAGTTTGGAATTAGATATCCTGGGCGCGATAGTGATGGAAGCTCGGTCAGTTACACAGTTACACAGTACATAGTCTCGGTCTTCAACAGGCAATAAATCTAGATCCGTCGTCCTTTGTACTCCAAATCCATATATGTTTCCCATAATTCCAACAACCTGGCTGGGTTTTGGAGAAACAGTCACGTGTAGCCTTGCGTCTCAACTTCGACACCTCACATCCAAGGCGTCGACGGAGCCTAGCTCCAAAAGTTCGAGATCGCGATCAGAGCCTCAACCTCGCACAATCCAGGCGGCGGCACGACATACAAATTCCACGCGCCTCTTTCTCTCAAACCCACACAACCACGACTCACCATCTCGATAGCTCTGTCACGACCGACAGACCACTGTCAAGATGAAGCTCGTTAGGTACGCCGCGACCCCCCCAATTGCGGAGCTCCTCTTGCGAAAGCTCGGTGTAGCCTTGAGCTTGACTGTACCTGTGGAGAGAGATGCTGACTCCGTCTAGATTCCTCATGAAGTGCGCGAACGAGACGGTGACGATTGAGCTTAAAAATGGTAACACCCCCCAATACCCCAAACCATAACACGCATCGCCCATCACGCACGGCACACGACCACCCCGCACACCCACAACTAACACCACCCAGGCACCATCATCCACGGCACCATCACCTCCGTCTCCCCGCAAATGAACACCGCCCTGCGCACCGTCAAGATGACCGCGCGCGGCCGCGACCCCGTGGCCCTCGACACCATCAACCTCCGCGGCAGCACGATCCGGTACTACATCCTGCCCGACTCGCTACCGCTCGACACGCTGCTAATCGACGACGCGCCGAAGCCGAAGAACAAGGCGCGCAAGGAGGTGGCTGATAAGGGGGGTGCGAGGGGCGGGCGCGGAGGACCGAGAGGAGGCAGGGGTGGCGGACGGGGTGGAGGGTTTAGGGGCGGTGGTGGAAGGGGAGGAGGAAGGGGGAGGGGGTTCTAAGGGTTGGGATGGGGAATGGGATTCTAGGGCTGGGAAGGGGGAGGTGGAGGAATGGGTTCTGTATCGCCTTTGGGAGTGGGTGCATGGAAATGTTGTTCTGGCGTTATTAGGGGGAAAAGAAAGGATGAGTCGACACGCGAGAGGACCGGCAGATATAAATGCAATCGTCCTTCCTACCATTCTTTTCGGGTCACCACCTCAACTCACATCAATCACCGGATTCCGAAGCCGACTTACTCCCTCATCTCATGGCATTTATTCACCCCCTCCCCCTCCACTGACCCTCCAAATCCTAACTATAACCAACTTCTCCCACCCCGCCTTCAGCCCACTCCCCCCCACCACCTCCGCCTCCCAACTCCCCCCTCCTTCCCACCCCCTCACCCCTGCCATCACCTCCTGGGGCTTATTCTGCGCACATAGCAATAGGAACGCGCTGCCCCTTGCACTCAGCACCCGCGGTATCTCTTCCAGCAGGCGGTCTGTGACTTCCATTCCATCCCTTCCCCCCGCGTAACTGAGGGCCAGTAGTCGACTTTCCCTTTCATACGCTGCTTCCCTATCCGTCGGTGCCTCCGCATCGCCGTCGCCGTCTTGCAGTATAGGAACATCCTCCGTAGGGACATACGGCGGATTAAACACCAGTACATCCACACTCCCCGTCTTCACCACAGATGTCAAATCACCCACGCAATTCCCAATGTACATCCCCGTGCCCTTCCCCTCCCCCTCCCCCTCCCCAACCTCCTTCACCGCAACCCCAACAGTCTCCCCCGTCGCCCGACACGCATGCTCATTTATATCCACGCCCCAAGCCAGTATATCCCTCCTCCCAAAAATCGTCTCCGCGTGCGCCGTGAGGAAGGCGAGGACGACACCGGAGCCGGTGCCGATTTCGAGGATGAGGGGGGAGGGTGACGGGACGGCGGAGGTGGTGAAGAGGGAGCGGAAGAGGGAGGTGAGGGGGGGGGAGGAGAAGGTGTCGAGGAGGAGGTATGAGTCCTCTGCTGGCTCGTAGACGTGCGTGAAGGGGACGTGGTCGGTGGTGGGGGTACCGAGCATGGTTGCGCTGTCTGTGCCGTGTGCGGCGGCGCTGTGGTTGCGGTGTTGAGGTTCGGGAGTACTTAAATCTCGACCTTGGATCTCCTTCGTATCAATCGATCGTAAAGTCGTATATAAAACCCCGCAAACTACTTGCTTAGACAGTGTCGTCGTAATAACCCCCCACCGCCGTCATCCGCAACTTTTCCCTCTCCTCCACAGCCTCGCCCACAAGGCTGAGCAACAACCTCACAACCGCAACCTCACTTACCTCGGATCAAACCCCCAACCCCAACCCCAATAACCAACACAACACACCAACTCCAAACACAATGCGCACACTCCGCCCCCTCCTCGCCCGCGCCTCCTCCTCCCTCCCCGCCGGCCGCGCCCCGCCCTCCGCGCTCCTCCCGCCAATACCGCTGTACCGCCGGCTGCTGAGGGCGCATCGGCGGTGCTTGCCGAGGGAGATGAGGGTGTTGGGGGATGAGTATGTGAAGGGGGAGTTTAGGGCGCATAGGGAGGTGGAGAATCCGATGCATATTGTGAGTCTACTGGTTCTTTGGCATGTGCTGTTGTTGTTGGGGGGTTGGGAGAGGTAGCGAGTTGAGGGAGGGAGGGAGGGAGGGACAATGGGAGGAAGGGATAAGGGAGGGATGGGGAGGTGGGCTGATGGAGGGGATGAGAGATAATTGGACAAGGAGAAGAACAACAGCTAACACCCCTCACCAGATCGGCTTCCTAACAGAATGGCAACTCTACGCCCAAAAACTCGAAGGCTCCTCCTGGCAAGGCGAAGTCCTCGACAAAGCCAAGATCGACAAGATGAGCGGTACGTCTTCTTCCTTTTTCCCCTTCCAGTCCCGTTTTCGGGGCGGGTTGTTCTGAGGCTGTAGCGTGAATTGAATGGTGTGACGTGGAATAGAGGCTAATGTGGGTGCGATGGGATAGATCAGCAGCTGGGGCAGTTATACGAGCTGATGAAGGCTACTAGGGATTTAGAGGGTGATGGCGAGGGGGAGGCGTTGGGCGGGGAGGGGGGAGGGAAGAAGTGAGCTGTTTTGGGGTGAGGAAGGGGTTGTATGAATACCATAGACGCAGGCAGGCCGGGTGTGAGTTTATGCTGGTGGGATTTCCTGTACGATACTATTATAAAGAATACTTGTATTTCAAACCTGTATAATTCCGAATATATATAGAGACGAGAGAAACCCACTGCGCTGAGGTGGGTGGTTTGCGGTATTTCGCTGGACGGTAAAGAATCAAGGAAGGAAATATTATTTTATTATATATAGAGTAATGACAAAAAGAAATATCATCAATATCATCATCGCACCTATATGGACGATGAGATAGGCAGTATGGGAGATGGGAGAGGCAAGGAACAGTGGACTAGATGCCTGATACTCGATACTCAAAGCCATACGCCAAATATCAGATACTCGATACCATATCCCACATCCAAGATGCCAGCTGGATGCTCGATACCCTACGAACCCCCCACCCCATCACGGCCTACAACCCCCCGCCATCACACCGCCACTACATCACATATCACACAATCACACTCACCCCTCGCTTTCCCTCCCAATCTCGACGTTTCATGAGAAAAAAAGTAGTTCTTAATTCACTACCCCCTATCCCCCTTTCCCTACACCTCCCTAAAGCCAAGAGCCGATCGATCAAGAGCTGAGAATCCCCACCACATGCCATCGCATCGTATCATGCCATCTGTCTGTATGTAATGTACCCCCGTCCCCTCCCTCCCTCCAACCCTCTTTCCCCATCCAACCCCCCCATCCTGTCCCAGAAAGCTAAATATCAAGGATCATGCAAGTCATGCTCTGCTCCCCATGCCCACCACCCATCCGTTCATCCGTCCGTCACCGTCACCGAAAATTAAACGCCGTCCATCCATCCATATCCCCATACCATCCCATCCCATAAATAAACCCACCCCTCCCAACCACGCATGAAAAAAAAAAAGCGCTATACTCCCCCCACCCCATCCATCCACAGCTGAAGGCGTTACAATACCCCATCC